>DWEE01003699.1:0-10281 GCA_018245755.1 Parelbella macleannani
ATACCGTGAAGATGTCCTGCTATCTTTGGAATATCTAAATTCCTATAGTACATTTTTACCCTATTTACTTTTTAAATTTTTACCTATTTATTTTATTTTTAAAATTAATAATCTACAGAATGTCTTTATATACAATTCAATGCAAACTGCTTTTCCGGACGAGGTTCCGGTTTGCTAATATAAGATAAATTAAAGACTAAATAAGTTAAATGGAACATGGCTGTTGAATTGATTATTATTACGACGACAAACATACATGTTTCTTATTACCTGAAAAAGATTTACCTGTGAACATACCATTTGAATTTTAAATTGTTGTCCAGCCAATGTTCATTGACTTATCTTAATAATAATACAGCTTAAGATACTAGCACAGTCGTTCACTTTACAATTTCTTGATAAAAATCACTGATAACTTAATCACTAAAAAATATATCGAAATGTTTTTATTCGTTGCTCAATTAAATACAAATAGCGCGCGAACTCACGAAGGCGATGCAAAACACTGACTGAACAAATGAATTCAAAATGTGGTTCTGTTTGCAATAACGTTACGCGCGGCCATAGAATATACTTAATTGTTATTTGTTGTCGCGCGAATGTATGTTGTGTATTAATCTTTCTGTTTGCAATTCTAATCTATGAAAACTGTTCGTAGGCTGGATGGTATTATGCAAAATTGTCATTATTTACTTAACACTTTCCATCAAGAGTGTTAAAATATTGGTTTTAATATTTTTACAGATTTTTTTCCTAAAAATGTTGTTCCAATTAAAGTTTTGATATACCTATCGCATATTGATTATTAAATTTATAATTGTTCTCAATGAATGTAGGTAATACATACATCAAAATTAATAAAATATTTCGAAGTATTGACAATTAAACGCAAAGGTATCAAAAGGTATCGATATATGTAGGTATACACAAAATCATGGGAGAAATAGTGTTAATAAACATTAGCCATCTTCAATTATATTTAGACGACTTATGATACATGTAAGAATAGTGCTAGAACAGTAGATAGTATATAATTACCGGGTGTATAATAAATTTTGTCTCTGCCTCATTGGTCTAGTAGTTGTAAGCGCGACAACTGATCGAGAGGTCCTGGGTTCAAAGGTTTGAAGACTGGATTTGTGTTCGGTGAATGACAAGACTCACCACCTATTCCATTGTCGGACGACAGCAACGACATTCGCCACTCAACAAGACTGCAGCAATTGCAAATTGGCAATAGCATGAAGTAACAATTGTCGCAAAAAAGAAATAATTCGACAAATTCGTAATAGTAGAACAATAAATAATTAATAATTTAATTAATAATTCATTTAAATAATAACGTAATTTTTTCGGGAAAGTCGTGATGTTATAGCCTAATGTTTTCCGCAAATATATTGCCTTTGGGACATAGCGCCAAAAGAATGTTTAAGCTATTTGTTTAAGTACGTCATACTTTGTTTTCCTTGAGCGTTGACTTTTAAAAGTCCCAGATATTTAGAGTTTCTTTACCTCCGGCAGTTCAATACATATCCCGAAAAGTCACGATACCTGTTCTTACGATAATATTTTTTTAACCCACTGACCAAATCAGAACTGTAATAAAAGTAATCAACATTATAGGTATTATGTATTATTTAATTTGTTTAAAAGTGTACTTAGTGAGTTACACGAGTATATTTCAAACTGGAAGGACGTCGAGACGACGTCAATGATAAAACTTGATAATATAATTAACTAACTAACTCACCAATTTAACACGACAGTATTTACATTAAGTAGTTTAAGCCTCATTAAGAAGGAACTTAGGACCGAAGTAACCCGGAAATTCCAAAAAAACTTATTTGACTTCATTTTTATTTGACTTAAGCCGATATGTAATTAATAGTATATCTTTATGTACAGACACTTAGGGAATATTCAAAAGTGAATTAGTCAAAGCCTTGAAGTTAACAAATACATTTAACTATATTATGTATAAAATATTATTAGGAATAAAGCGAAAATGAAAAACCTGCCGAAAAGTTGACCATTGTAGTTAGTAGCGAAGAAATAAAAATTCGGGTGTGATCTTTTACACACTCTTCTAACCAAATCAAAGAAAATAAAAACAAACAAAATTTTCTTTAAGAAGACAAAGCAACAAGGACAATAGACGTTCGGCTATAATAAAAGAATCAAATTTTTGAGTCCACTTACCACAATCCTCAGTAATAAGAGTCGGCCTCTGGAGATGGACTGTTGGTAGATAATATCAGGAAAACTGTATCTCAGCGCGTCTTGAAATAGAGCTTCTCAAGGCCGCCGAATGTGTACTTAAAAATTGTCATTAAAAACTCTGATGTTGCAAATGACTAAAGATTCTATTGACAAATCAAGTGGTTATTTGTCTTGCAACGTTGAGGATGAAGTAAGTTCTTGGCAACAACTACTTATGAATATAAATACCTACTTAATTATAATAAAGTTCCACTATCAATTAAATTGCATCGGTCTTATTTAAGTTTACTCAATTGTTTTAAGACACTGGTGGCGTATGGCACTTGATCCTCAAGTGATATAAATTTTAGGGTAATATCAAATAAATGTAACTCAATTCACTTTCTAAGCCTTTATCTTTTGCCTACTAAATGGATATCTCAAAGAATCATGATATTAGTATCTGAACTAACCGACCTTAATAGTCGTATTGTTAATCGTGTTGGGAATAAGGAAAATCTTATTAAAAAATAATAATAATAATAAAAATAATTTAGTATCTATAGTATAGTATTTTGCTTGACTCTCACATAACAAAAGTTTTCTCAAGCGAATGAGATAAAAGACAACGTTTAGCGCCTGAGTAGGGTACCTACGTCATTTAGAATTGATGTCACATTCTGACATCCTTTGCGTTTGTTGTTTTCAACTTTCACTCCATATTTGTATTATTTTAGTCCATTCAATTTATTGAGACCGACTTAAGGTCAGTAGTTAGGTACCGCAGTAGGTACAGCAGCTTAACGATAACTTTTCTCTAAAGCTTGGACATTTTCATCTTTCTTTATCTATCCTTCCTTTCCTTTCCTATCTTTCCGTGTCTAAGCTTTCTTTTTGTTCTGTCATTACAAAGAATTTTATGCTGTAATGTTATAGCTGCTTTCTTTGGATTTCACCAAATAATGAAATATACCTAATTATGTCAAATTGCGTTTTGCTTTTAGAGAGGTCCAGAATTTCCGGTGGTCAATTTACAGGTCTTTTGTTGTTCTCTTTGTACGAGGCCGGATAATTTTAAGTATTTTAAAATTGAAGCCGAATACCTACAAACGTCTGATTAGGACACTAATCCATATCATGGTCACTAGGTAGAAGAAAATCATGATGGAATGGGTGTCTTCGCTCCAACCGACAGATACCAAGAGACACTAAGAGAGAATTCAAATAAAATATATTATGAAAAGATGTCGGGTAGTAAAGCTTCTGGGTACTTTTGTGAATTTTTAAATGGCTATTTGGTTAAAAACTATACGTATAGTTTTTATCTAAATAGCCATTTATCCACATATATTACGAAAAACAAAATGTTCGGTTTTATTTTTAAGTCAAACCTCAGCCTGGCCGCATTGTTTAAAGTGTAGACATAAAATTTCGTTACAGTCCTTTCAACGCCTTCAAAGCACGCCATTAGTTTCACACTTGCAATCATATTGCATAACACTCCAACAATTACATTTGCATATTTCCACCGCCTGCGAGCAAACAAACATGAGTAATGGATAGCTTTCTATAGTGTGATACAACGTTTGTTTAATTTGTTGCTTCGTATATTGTTTAAATAAAGAGTCATGTGAAAGAATTTCAAACACTAATGTCTAAGTGCTCGCATTGGCTGCCTGATGAATCTGATTATCGTCATCAACTTTTTTATTGTTCCACTGTTGGACACGGGTCTCCTCTGAGAGAGGGGTACATAGTATGACCGAGTGCGGGTAGGCAGAGTTCAAACACCTTAGAAAAATTTATCAAGAACTCTAATGTTAGATTTCTTCACGTTGTTTTTACCGAAACAACAAATGTTCATATTCTTTTTAACCTTACTAATTGTAATTTATTTGCTAAGCATATAATGCAATAGAACGGACACAGGAAACAAGGATACGCGACCGTATCTTATCTTCTAAAAACTGATTAAACAACAGAAAGGCGGGTTTGTCATAAAAACGGGGGTACGTAATATACATTTTACGCAATCAGCAATTGAGTTATTGTTTTACTGTAGGACGTTTTTGTCCTTGGACTGTGAAAAACTTTTAGGTCACTTTTCATGCAACATCACGCCTGTAATCCTTTAAGAGGTACGAGACAACAGTGGTTGAGCCTATTGCCATACACCGGTTTAGAAATCTACGCTCCGAGATGCTATTAATTCCAGGTTAGAAGAACCTGATAGTACTCGACTAGTGAATTGTGTCGCACTTACTAGTTACTACTACCAACCAACAATGCAGTCAATCTGCCTTTTTAGACCTTACACCATGTCATATAATCTGCCTGCAGAGAACTGTGAATACTAAGATGTGCAGATTTCTTCGCTGTTTTCCTTTACGGTTACACGGGATAGTTAAGATTAAACCGGTTACGGGGTCGTGGTCCAACTGGTCTGTCAACGCACATAAGCGACTAATAAAAAAACTACTTGTTTTTCCCAAACATCAGTTCCTATCGTAGTCCGCTACTTTACCCGCTTTCATTGTCTTGAGAAAATCACATTTTGTTTACTAACTGTTAATGTAAACTATACAGGATTGTATAAGGTGTGCAAGAATTTTTTTTTTCAGAGAAGAAATCAGTAGTAGTGCCCTTCAGTAGAATATTACCTACATTAGTGACCACAGTTGGAATTAATATTATACCGACATGTCAAGTTCTTCACGAGGTAGACAATGAGCACGGAATGCCAATTACCTGTATCCTTACAGATCTGGCGTGCTTCGTGCACATTACGCGTCTCTTCGCATATGCAAAGACTGTACGTCAAGACTATTGAGACTTCAAATATCGTTTTATTGTCGTTATGTTGCATGTCGCGCGACATCCTGTCTAAGACCAGTGCTGCCACCTGTTCAGTAATAATGGTGCTGGTACCCACAATAACAGAAAGTTGGATTTTACAACGTGGTAAGTAAAATAAAACCCATGTCATCTCTAACATCATATTATTTATTTGCATTAGAACGACAAAACCTCATTAAATTGCTATTAAATTTACATTTATTCTACTAAATATTATATAATGCTCACAGCACACATAAGGATTTGTAATAATTCATTCCATATATGTATTCATTGTTTAAAGTAATTCGCTACTATATTTTTTATTTATGCATACATACACTTCACATAAATATAAACTCATATTCATAAAAAGCTGTTATGGTTGCAGAGAAACATGTGAAATTCAAGCTAAGTCTTGAAGTGAAGTATAAATGTGTTACAATGCGAACCAAAGCAGCAACATTTCAAATTAAACCTTGGCTGTGGTGCGCTGCCTGTTATCGCGCAGTTTCACAAACTGAACTCACCATTAATAACCATAGGACGTGTAAAACGTAACTGGTGAAACGAGAGCGAGTACTGCACCCCTTTGCCTGCACCTTCGGGAATTAAGACAAGTCGATAATTATTTTTACTCACCATTAGGCGATGTATAATTCGCAGAGGTGTACTACTAGGCACCTGGTTATGATGACGTCACAAAAACATTATTAAAGGACTTAAACAATTTCTATCATAAAAATAAAGAAATACAAAATATCTGATATTTTTATTTACACCAAGAAAAGCGGCCTAGGAACAAGGATTAAATAAATAAGGAATAGGATACCGGACATTCTTTTATATTAATATTATGATTAGAGGAATTAATCCAAAAACTCTATATACCAGGAATTGAGTAATGAGACTGATTGAGAAACCTGCGACTTTAAAATTCCCTTCCCCGGCATCCTTCCCCTCTCCACAATAACGACTTGAATTTCGTACGGCAAACGTGTGGTGTCTCCGCACGATGACAGTCGCCCTTCGAAAATCACACACCGTGTCGATCCGTGCCTAGGTCAGTCTCACAGGGGACGCCCACGGATCGCTCGCTGGGCGGAGCCGGGGGTCCAGTGCGTGCCACTCCTACCCCTCCCTACTCTCCTTAATTCAGACGGGGCCACTTGGTCTCGCCACTGAAGCCCGACGAAGCTGTAGAGGCCACCAGGGCCAACAGCATATTACATTTAGAAAAAGTGTTTAGTTCGCCTGCTGCGTCGTGTTGAGTAGACGTGGATTGGTGGAGCTCGTCACGAAAATGGAGAACAAAATCTAAAGCAACGCGTCGCGATAAAGTTTTGCGCCAGATTGGGCGAAACAGCTTCGGAAATGTACGGTAGAATTTGAAAATGCATGGTGACAGTGTTTCGATGGCATAGAGTTTCAAGGAGGGTCGAAGGTGAAAACGATGATCATTATCTTTTTGACAACCGTGGAATCGTCCACAAAGAATTTGCTCCATCGGGGCAAACCATAAATTAAATCTGCTATCGCCGAGTACTCGAGAAATTGCGAAAACGAGTCAACAAGGCGCACCCAGACATCGCCCGTAACTGGATCCTGCATCACGACGACGCGCCCTTACACACCGCTCTCAGCGTGTCCCAGTATTTGGCCTCTAAAAGGATCCAACATCCGCCTTACTCGCCCGATATGTCACCCTGTGACTTTTATCTGTTCCCTAGAACAAAATCAGTGGTCAAAGGAACCTATATTGAGTCAATTACGGACATCCAAGTGGCCGCGACGAGGGTACTCGCGAACATCCCAATCGAAGCGTTCCAGAAATGTTACGAAGCGTGGAGAACGCGCTGGAATCGTTGTATAGCTGCCCAAAGAGATTACTTAGAAGTAGATGGCAGAGTTGAAGAGTAATTTTTAAATAAACGATTTTTATGGAATCAGTCTCATTACTTAATTGTCACACCTCGTATTACATATGAGACGTATACTTTTTCTATTACAATACTGTATACTAATGAAGCACACTGAGCAAATAAATCAGATTGTCATTTCACTCAAATAATATATATCTTATTATATAATATGATATTTTATAAATTTAATGGAACATTAACAATAACATGTCTAATAACTTGAGGATATGCAATTTATTGCTCGTTCTAACAATTATTCAATTATTGAGTATAATTATAATTAATAAAAAACAAAGGCAGTAACACATGTTTAGGTCGATTATAATCTAATGGTTATATAATGCACACCGCAAGAAATAGGGACTTGCAATGATTAGAGTTCCTATATATTGATTTATAAATAAAACAAAAATAACGAACACAATTTGAAAACTCAAGACAATACATAATTGTGTAATGATACGTGTTGAATTTAAATATACCTAATTATACCCGAGGAAAAACAAAGAAAACAAAAACAATCAACAGCTGTTATAACACGAAGGCCGAAAGGTTAAACTAGTGCACCGCTCCGTGGCTAGATGGCTCTGTACACAAAAAATATACGAGCATCACTTTCGTGCCTAAGATGCAGTTTGCTTTTAAAAAGCTTTATAATAAATTTTTCTACAGAGGTCAACAATACATTTAATTTTAATGCAAGTTTAACACATTTATGCAACTATAAAATATATTTAAGTTAAAAAGTGATCAACATAATTAAATAAGGTTGGCAATCATAATTTCACGCAACAGCGATACGTAACCGCATACAATTTGTTATAATTATACACTAGACATTGATAAACAGTGGTTACAATTAACCAAGCTATAAGTCCATATAAATTCAATTATAAATTGACCATTTATTAATAACAACAACGTACAGATAACATGTCAAATATAATTTGGAATACATTTTAAACAGGAATGGAACAACTTGAGCATATTATAACTGATAAGATTTAAATAACGTTAAATATATTTCTTAAGTACAATTTACTACATCACATCAACAGGTAGAACCCGCACGAGACAACTCGACACCCGCGCGATGACGTCACGGCGGAGTAAGTACAGTGCGAAGCAAAAGCAATTAATTATCAGAATATTAAATTGACTCAAGAGATTATAAGCAACAGGCTCTTAGTACTAGACTTGAAAAAGTACGTCATCTAACAATCGATAGAGGTATGTGTGTGTTTGTGTATATATGTATACACACACGCACGGTAGACAAGTCTCAAGTTAGCGCGCACGGGTCATATTACAATATGTGAAAATATTTTTAATTTTGTTTAATTGTTAACACAACTTATTTTCGAAAATTCCGAAAATAACTAAGCATTACTGATACCGACATGCGAGCACCCAATGGTTATATTTTACAAAAATAAAGGTTGTCATCGACGGAGTTAAAATATTAGTTAAAGGAAGGCAAGCGATATAATATATTTTCCATAGCAACGCTCGTACACTTAGCTATATAATATGTGCACAGATATCGCAAGACATGGGTATAGCAAGACATTATTGCGCTGATAGAGACCGCAAAGATATATATTATAGCATAGCTACCGTCTGCAGTGATTTGATATAAAATGATATCATAGATTATATTAATATATTATATTATAGCTCCGTCTGAAGACAGAAACGAAATTTAACTAACGATCGCAAAATATAAAAAAGTACACATGCCTTGTTTAAATATTTTTTTTGTACTAATAACCGAAAACACATAAATAATAATAATACTAATAATATTTTATATAACAAAGGAACTAATACACAATAAACATACTGTCATATATAGGCCTCTAATTTGAAAAGAATGTGGGTAAATATAATACGACTTTTTTCCTGTCTGTGTGGGAAATTCAGCACCTAGTATATGGTAACATTCGTTTCATTCTAAATTGTTCTATAGTATAAGATTTAGTACGCACATCACCTGACTGAAAACTATAACAGCGACCAATATATCTGACGTTATTTATACAAGTGTTGCCACCCTTAAGGGCCATCAATCTACCACCAGGTGATTCAGCAATGTCAATACTGTTGAAATTTCCACTATTTCGTTCTTTTATAATTTTAATCATTACTGTTCTATACATTTAAATACTTTTTAATAAATCTCTATAGTCTTTACACATTTTAACATACATATATGTGTATCTATATAAGAAAAGATCATAGATATCGGTAGGCGACACTAAAAATAATAATAATACCACATTCAAGCGAAAAGATACAAGCGTTAAGTACAAATAAATTAACTTACAGACTAAGCGTGTAAAATTAACTAATTTCGTTGATAATAAAAACATTTAAGTAAACTTTGGACTTTCACAGAAATATTTTAAATATTTTTGTTAGATGCGCCATCATGACGCTACGATTATTCTGGCAAGAGTGAATTATTGAAGAGAGGAACTGGCAAAATATATTGATATCTAACATTCTGAGACTACGCGTTAACCCTTTTCATTCTGAGAGGAGACTCGTATCGAACCGTGGAACGATAGAAGGGTTAGTCACAATGATGACGATCCTGAGAGTCTATATACTTGCAATACTTATCCACACCTTATTAGGAGTATTATGGATTTCTTTCGTTCCTCTCTGTCAACAATGTCTCCATTCACCATCTTTCTGGGCTCGTCTCTCACCAACTACTTTTGAAGATCGGTAGAAACAACAGCATATACGAAAATTCTTTTAGAAATTTTTTCTCAATTCGAAACGTATGTTTTTCACCTTAACAATACATATAAGGACGACTAAAATACTTCTGTGAAAACTATATTTAATAATTATTATAATACAATAAAGATAGCAGGCATAATTTAATTGATAATGAAAAATAGTCCTAATTATTATTACAAACAACAGATAGCAAAAGTCGAAGTAAATAAAAAAGTTCTAAAAAACCATTGACTAAAATTATTAAGTAAATAAATAGTTCAAAATTATAAAGAAGATTTTTTAAACGTAATAAGGAATGCAATATACGGAATGTTATGGCCAATTTTATTTAAGCGATTACAGTAATCGATTTCGGCAAAACTTGTGATCGATTCAAAATCGATGAGAGATTGGCAGAATGGAATTTCAAATTGATTTATTCAAGTTTTCTTATCACTGGTTCCAGTTTATTATACCAAACCAATATTCGCCTTGCAGTAAATACGATACAGCTTTTTAAATAACAATATATAATATATAACTAATACCTATATACCTAACGATACCATATAGCTCTATGTTCATTAACAATAAT
>DWEE01003700.1:0-10278 GCA_018245755.1 Parelbella macleannani
AGATTTTTATTAAAATTAAAGCAATTTCAGTTAATAATTACTAAGTTAACGCACGAATTTTTTTTAATGAATTTTAATGAGATTGAGTCGTGTTACAGATATATAAGTAAATAAAAATTTTTTAAGCGTTCCAAACGTACATAGCTTGATCGAGGCAAAAATTTACCGCTTTTTTACGGTATTTTATCCCTTATTATCGTAAATTGAACCAATTTTTAGGTACTGTAGTAAAAATGAACATATTTTCTTCTTTTAAAGATAAAACTTGCCTGTAACTATGAACTTTTCTGTGACTGATTTTGTTTAAGACTGCCAAATTTCACCAGATTGATTATATGTATGACATCCATAGATCTCAGGAAATGCTTAATATCAGAAGTCCTGGTGAAGTAATAAGCTGGCAAAGTTCATTTTTGGGTCAAATGTTTAAGTAACTTAAGCCGTAACTTAAGCCTGTACATATATCACCTTCTCCTTTAGCATAGCGAAATGCAGGAAAAAGCAATTTCGCTATATATGTATACATAACTTGTATTTACTTCTTCGAAATTCAAAATCAAGATAATATTATTTATCCCTTTTCAGTAAGAGTAGATCGAAGATAAGTCTTTGGAAATGGAGTAATTTGGAGAATTCTCTCAATTAGCTAATGGAGATTACCGTGTTGTTGAATGAAATCAAAAGGAAAACCCCGAGCGATAACCATCGTTCTCTTAAAGGAAATTGTCTTAGAAAATTGGAAACTTTTTGGCCTGTCTACATTAGGTTCAAAGAGATTGGCGCGCAGCGAACGTATAACGTACAGTAATTCTGTAAAGGTTAAGCTGACTAGGGCTTTTGTGTGAGAGACCGGAAGGAAAATTCCTCACGGAAGTACCTACTTCCTCTCGTGTTTCAAAGGACTGATGAAGTACTCGACCTTACCTATCAGCAGTAATTACACTTTTCAGTCTCTAATTCTGATGAAAAATTCACAAGAAATTTTTAGGCATGTCTTGAGTCCAATTTTGGAATTGTCCAGCGTGACGAAATACATTCCAGGTTCTTATATGTTTCAATTGCAACTGGTTTATTCACCTAATCAACTATTTATTGAGATAAAAAAACCGATATATCAAACGTAAAAGAAACCTTCCATAGCCCCCATAAACTTTGTATCCTCTTACGAACAAAACCTTAATATTTCGAGTTCCAAGAAGCAGGTAAAAACTACTGAAAGATATATTTTCGTTGCGAACTTCTGAATTACCAACGTCCTTTCGGTGACCGCGTCCTTTTAAAAATAAGAGCTCTAACACTACTTACGAGTTTGAAAGTGTTGGATAGGTTTTCTGAGTTGCGAGCACCGTTTATCGGCCACTCTTATATATCAAAGTTTGGCTGAAAGTTTCCGACAGTGTAGTAACGTTGGGCACACTACTTTAGAAATACTAATACCATTGTTGCTTACGCTTATATTTCAATGAGTTTTGCTACAGTTGTGACTATAATTTATAATTATTTAATACACTATGATAATACTATAGCTATACTGGATGCGGCGAGCCGAGGATAGGGCGTAATAGCGCTCGTTGGGAAAGCCCTATGTCCAGCAGTGGACTAAAATATTTTATATTACTGGAATATTTTTTGTGAGATACTTAACGTACCTACTGGCGCAGGTGGGAGTTCTTACGAATAAGGTCTTTCGACACATCAAAAATCCTATTCGTAAGATAAATGTCGCTATAACTTTTTTACTATTATATACGATGTATTTTAAAGCGCCATCATGTAATCCAATACTATCAGATCGATTATAATATATAAAAAATAACAGAAGGGCTAGGCAGAGGGGTGTAGTACACTCCCACGTTTCACCAGTTACGTTAAATTCCCAAGGAATAGGCGGTGAGCCTATTGCCATACACCGGGCATAGGTCCAGACTCCGAGTGACTATTAGTAATTTTAAATGAGAATAATCTAATAATACCCCGATCCGGGATTTGAACCCAGGATTTTCCGACTGGCAGTCGCACTTGCAATCACTCGATCAACGAGGCATAGATGCAATAATATGTAATTCTCCATAAAATAACCGCGCTTATCCTAGCTCTAGTAAAAACTTCGTGTTTTATAATACGTAGCTAAAATAAAAAAAATATAGCACAACAAATTCGGCTGTACAAAAATAATAAAAGGCTTTCAACAATAACAGAGGCTGCGCCCAAAATAACATGACGCGTTAAAATTCAGAACACATCACTGGATCAATTGAGTTCGTCAGCGCCTAATTCGACATTCACGTACTAATATATCCAATTAAGAGCTGAAATGTCCGAGGAAACAGTGATGTTTTGCTTGTAATTGTATTTCGAACCCGATTTTACCTATCAACGAGCTAATGTATGCTAAACAAAAAATCCTTCGGTAAATTTAAATAGGCCTTTATTTCTTTTTAATCTACTTGGCGGTACATAATGCGCCTACTTGATAATTTGCCCAGAAGATATAAAATCTCTGTTGTGTTAAGATCCCTAAGTATTTATGAGATTCGATGATTTTTAACTCAACGAAAATACCTTAACTCTTTTGTTACAACCTACGCTTTCTTCGGCGCTATTGTAGCTCATATATTAATCGGTAAAAGGGATATTAATTACAAATAATTACTATGTTATTCCACATGTGTGAAAATAATGTAACTATATATATATATATATATATACATATTTGTACCGTTACATACATTGGTTTTATAGTTGCATGCGTTTGGGTGACTAAAATCATTATCATCATCAGTCCACAATTGACTTCAAGCTTATATTTAATTGTTGTCATAGTCTTACATGAACACAGCGACACAATCTTGGGAACAAAAGAAACGATCTCACAAATATTTTACCAACGAAAAGAACTAACAAGACTGAACACGACCAAGCATGAAGTCGCGCAAAAACAGAGAGAGATATAGCGCTAACTGGCCCGGTAGCGGTCACAAGAGAAATATCCATAAAAGTTTTTTGAAAACTTGTAATTAACGTCGAACGAATTTTTCTGAGAACGCTCAAGTAAAATTGGGTCATTCGTGAAATTGGTAGTTTTGGACATGTTTGGAAGTTTCAAACACGGGTCTCAAAGTTGTTTCTACCCAACTGTAAAATTTGACCGAGGTAGACTTACTCCTCAACAACCTCGAGAGGGACCCTATTATAGAAATCGGTTCAGGAATGACATGTTCACTGAACGTTACTTTGGTTTTGTCCAAATTCATGCCGAAGACCGATGCGAGCAGAAGAATCAGCCAGGCTGGAAAGCATATATAGCAAGTCTTGCGGGTTTTAGCCACGATTACGATATCATCCGCGAACCTTAGGTGTGAGAGGTATTCGCCGTTCACGTTTAGGCCCCGTCCTTTCCAGTGTAGCGTCTTGAACATATCCTCCAGGGAATTAGTGTACAATTTGGGGGAAATAACGTCCCCTTGGCTCACTCCTCGATGCAGGAGGATAGGTTCAGTGCAAACGGTGCAATTATTGTATGTCAAATTATAGAGTATGTGTCAAAAGTACAAGGTGACGGTCAGCAAAACAATTCGTCCATTTAGCATTTGGGATGTAACAAGCTGTTTCTGCGTTGATTGCTATATCGACGTGCAGTGAAGGGTTAAATATCAGCGAGATTAAATTATTCTTTTTTTAAATATAACAAAAAAGTATTCAGGTCACTTCTTAACACTTCTTGTCAATTTTTAACATCGTTCAAAGATAATATCTTCAAAGACGTTTAATGAAAATTGAACCAAAATTCTTGGTGTGGGTAAATGTCCTAGTGGTAGGTTGTTACGTTCTTGGTACACTGTTGATGGTGACGAATGATGTACTAAGATTCTCTGTGGAATAATGGATTTAGGTGGTGGTGTTTGAGCTCCGACCTGGTGATCACTTTTAATACATGCTCAACTAATTTTGGATTGTGCAACGTAAGCATTGGAAATACTATTTTTCTTTTTCAGCCCTAGTTTTAGCAAGTCTTCGTTCGCATGGGAACAAGTAATAGAATCCCTTATCATTAATATAGCGTTTTGGGTTTGATTTAACAAGGTTTTCTGAGATGTATTTGCCCGTCCCCATTATTGAAGCTACCTCTATACCAAATTTCAAGGATCCAGTCAATGGTTTTAAGGTAAAATCGTGACACACGTTAACGAAAATATTCCAACATTTATAATGTTAACATAAATTTGACAGTACATATTTCATAACGACTAATCCTTGTGGTGAGGTTATTGGGAATTTTCCATACTGCATTTCTTCAACCACCACCCCTGAGCAGCATCGAGACAAAAATCAACTTTACTGATTACATTTTTCTAGTTTATATAACTGAAACATATCGTTATTAAAATGGAAACAGGAGACAATTTTTTTTAATAGGAACTCTAGGTTAGTATGAATCATAAAATGAATTCCAAAACTATTTTAACGTATGAAATCCTCAGATTTTTGCGCACACCAGAGGTAATCTGCGAGCTGACCTACTCATTTGCCACTAGAAACCGTAAAAACAGACTTAAAATGCTTTGAAAATAAAACTGCTTTAGCGGACTATATTTTGCAAATGCTTCACTGAGAATTTCAATGTTTTACGGCACGCTTTACACAGAATAAATGTGTTTAGCTGGTGTCACTATGTCTTAGGATCCCGCGGGACATTCCTGGAACAGTTACTTAGGAATCCCTATTGTTGAACGAGCGATAAGCCCGCATGGAAGTGACATTAACTTAATCCTTAAAAGAAACACCACATCGTAACATAGAGATAATAATTGTGTCAAATATTCTGACGAGCAGATACCATAATTAAAATGCTTGATTACCGTAATGAAAAAAGCCTAACATCGCGCCTGTAGCCGCCGAAGGGGTAGGAGTAGGGTAGGGGTAGTTAATCCTCTTTGAGGATTACAGACATGATGTAAAATTTTTCTACTATACTATTTTCCAAATTTCCTTCAACTGATTGCCTTAACGAATCAAATCGCAATTTCTATTTCGTTCTAGATGATGAACATAATCGGTTCATTCTATCCGTACCAATTCAAGCGCGATGCTCACTGCATCAGTATGTGCGCGCCGTATAATCTAATCTCGGTGGCCGGGTTTTTATTCTCGGATGCGGATTCTTTGCGATCTCGTTGCGTTGTCTCCTGTCGGGATAGTGCAGGAGTTTACTGGCGAATATCTGGCGGACTGGCTTGTACGTTGGCCTTTCGAATTGAAATGAAATTACTATTTGCCCGCTCCCTTTTATTACTGGCGCAGTGTGGTTATGCAGTAATGTGGCACTAATTTAGCCAACTTGATCAAATGATAATACGTTAAAAATTGTAATGGTTGAATAATAAGTCAAGTAATAGTAACATAATGATTGTACTGGTGAGTCATATATCATCATCATCATCATCAGCCTACTTCCGTCCATTGCTGGACATAGGCATAGGGCTCTCCAATGGTACGCCACTGAGCTCGATCTTCAGCTCTTCGCATCCAACCGCTACCAGCCACTTACGACTCATATATACTTAGTTATAAAGCGATTTTCACTCCACATCACTTACCACACACCGAATCAGATTTGTTTATTTGTAATCCGCAAAGCATTCGAAACGCGACCAGTAAGTAAGTCGGGATTGTTCTAAAAACATCGGCCGACATTTGGTGAATAAACCGTAAAATACAATGTACAACGCTGGCTTACTGAAACGGGGAACAAATCCACTTGTTTTCAAAGTGCTTGAATATTTGCGTGGCTTTCACACACAGTCGCGTGGTGGCGTACGTCGATGGAGATTTTTCATTAGCTTGTTTGGTTTTTATTTTTTTTTAGCAATGGTTACCGAATTGGAGAGATTCTATACTCGTAGAACTATCTAGCATCCACGCGATAGGTTCTTAGCCTAGCGTGATAACTGAAGATAAACTATTTTATTATATATTATTATCGTTCTTGTTTTCCCGCGTGAAACTATCGAAAAATGTAATGTAGAGTTTTATGATTAAATAAACATATTTATAATATAGCGGGGTTTTGATCTGTCCTAAGATGTTGGAAGCTATGTTGGCGGAGTATCTAAAACAGGGTGGGCACGCTCTCACGTTTCACCAGTTATATGTAGATATGCCTCAAAATGAAATAGGAATACAAATAATGATTATCATTCATTAATATTCACTGAGTAATGTTTTTAAAGGCATGTCAAGTATACTAATACGCCCTTAGCCGCTGTGGTGAACCATTTGCCCAACCCTTCTCATTCTCAGCGATATCAAAAGGTTACTCGAAATTTTTCAATTAATTAACCTTCCTTTGTTAACGCGGCCGTAAAGTTGTGAAACCGACTGAAATTATACCAACTTGTTCTATCAAGTGACTGCTTCGTTGGTCGAGTGGTTGCATGCGCGACTGCCGATCGGGAGGTACTGGGTTGAAATCAAAGGTCGGGTTCTATCATATTTTTCTAATTTAGAATTTCTAGTAGTGGACTCGGAGTCTGGATCTGTGCCCGGTATTTGGCAACAGACTCAGCTCCTATTCCATTGTGGGGCTTAAACGTAACTGGTAAAACGTGGGAGTGTACTACACTCCTCTGCCTATCAATGTTTCTACTCCACGTTTGTTAGAATATTTTTGGGAGGATTCAAAAATGAAAAACTTTTTATACACTAAGAGTATTTTAAATTTGATTAAACTAAAATAAATTTATTTCATTACTGCAATGCGATAAATGGTAAGACGACCCAACACGCCATATATAAATTTGTTTAATGTTTTCATATCGGCATTGGAACATTAGTGACGCCTTGAAGTCTCGTGTAAGTAGTAAGTCTTTCTGTCAACGGGAGGTTGTGAGTTCGATTCCCACGAACTTCAAAATATCTTTGTGATGAGTTGTAGATAATATTATCTCTGCAAAGAACATTCACAATAAAAGGATTGGCATAAATATATACTTAGATTTTTGTGTATTTAATTTATCAGTCGTTACAGGACCCAGACAGGCTAGGCTCTGGGTAATTTCGAATCACATGAAAAATATGAGTTTTTAATTTTTATCATTTCCAATCGTTAAAACAGTAAAAATACATCACACCCATTAAAAGAATTGAGCAACTCATAAACTAAAGGAAACTTCTAGAAACAGCTCAATTCATTATTATTATTACTCTCACATAAAGTCGAACGTTCAATAACCATTATTCTTAAACATTTACATAACATGTTGCCGAATTTTATATAAAAATTCGAACGTTGTTATTTTAAAGTTCATTACAGGCGAGCTTAAAAGCGTCTACCGGCGGCCATCATTTAATTCCCGTGAAAGCACCCTCCGTGTCAATAATGTCCGGAATAATTCCCGACTGCTACCGTAGTGCACTATGTTACTCGGAATACATTATTAACAGGTCGTGTCCCACTACTGGGCATTGGGATATAAAGGTGCTCAACTGGAAGGACGATGCGGTTTAATATATCGTAAAAGTCGTTTTAAATAAAAAGGCTCGAAGAGCAGAACAGATTTTCACATATTAATTTATTGATTAGTCATAGACTCATCATTTCATTCGAAATAGAACTAGGGAATTTCAGGGAAGTATATTTTTATTTGTCAAATGTTTTATGACAAGAGGATGCTTGGGCGCTGTCATAAAACACCCGAAGTGTAAAAATAGACTTTATTGAAGTACGATAAATTTCTAATTTTAATATGATCAAAATCATTTTTGCTCTTCGAACCGGTCTATTTGAAAAGCTAACGGAGATTAGATTTCATCATCAACCCTTTTGTCGTTCGACTATTAAATTTTAGGCAAAAATCTACTGATCCGCGATCAACAAATACCCAGAAAATAAAATGCTCCGTGTCTTTATAAATAAATCTGCGAATAATAAACAAATTGAAATCAAAGATATTCATATAACGAAGTCAAGACGAAAGAAACCGAGTTTTCAAATCACAAAGCACAATGAATTTCGTTTAAATATTCATTACACCGTTCGGTTCATTCCGCGTCACGCGTTAAGATATTTACACCGTTGTGTGAAGTGAAAAAGCAATAAAAATGTTTTAAAATTCATCCCTCCTTTTCTGGAAAAAAGTCGAAAGAGAACTTTGTGTTACATAAGTATTTTCTATTTTATTCATCTAAAGCATTTGTATCATACATAGGTATATTATTTTATTTTAAAGTTGCACCAAAGATATTAACACCATAAAATAGTACAATACTTGCCCAAAGAATGAGATAAGGATCACCACATTTACTGATGCAAACAACACACTTTAAACATAATATATTACATTACAATTAAATTAAACAGAACATTAATGATAGGAGAGTCAGAAGTCTCCGAAACCGGTATACAAGTGTGAAGAAAGTAATGAAAACACGTAAGGTCTGTATGGATAGAATTATTTTGAATGTGTTTCTCTATGTCCTCCTTGCAAGGAACCTGGACTCTTAATATAATAATAACTAACAACAAATAATTTTTAAGTAATTCAAAATCCACAATAATTTTATTTCGAATACTAGAATCGTAATAAAACGCCGGCAACTCTTGCGCTAACAAGCTGGGTAAATCCAGTTTAAACTGGATAAGTTATGATTGAACTTTGTTTGATCCTATTAAGATCTGGAACGTTCTAGAAATATAATTTAATTTTACCTATTATTGCAGTTCTGCTACTTTTATTTCTACTGTTTCTTGTTATTATAGACTTTATTTATGGTTAAATATGGCATTGACGGGTATGTCAAGAAATCATGGTGAGTTCTATATGAAGAATCGACCGTTATTAAAAATGTTGTGTTATTTTTTAAAATTTTAGAAACCGTATTATTCACAGAACTTTACTAATAAATAAAATCTGCCAATCCGCGATGAAAGGATAAATTAAGGTAGAATAAAGTAGTGAGACAGGCTTAGGTAAGTTTTCAGGCTTTGCACACTATTGAGATAAAACTGGTACCAAGGTCGTTGTCATTAATTTACAGCCATTATGCAAATTTTTCATATTTCGTTTGTCTCTGTAGCTCTTATATGTAGCTAAAGTGTTTACTAGAAGACAAAGTCAACTTTTTTCATATTACACGCGAAGGTATTCCTCCGCCGGTTAGGTATAACAAAGGAAATAAAACCGTTAAAAATTTCTTCATTTATTTCCTTCAGAAAATTCTCCCGAACCGTTGACACGGAACTAACGATTTCGTAATACTCTGACCTGTCTTGCTTTCCGAAATCACCAATTTATTTGCCGATTATCTTATACATTGCCATATTGCTCAATAAAAGTTTTTTATTAATGTTTCTGCTCTAAGAATAACTTATGTTTAGGTGATTTTTATCACGATATCCATCATCGTTGGAACGAAAAATAACAGTAAAATATTCACTATACAATTGTGATCGATGTAATGAGTGTATCCGGAATAAAACTTTGGACTCACATTTTTGTTTGTCATCATCAGTCCACTGCTGGGCATAGGCCTCTCCAATTACACGCCACTGAGATCGATCTCTAGCTCTTCTTCATCGTCGTATTTCGTCACTCCACCTAGCTGGAGGGTGTCCTACGCTATGTTTACGAACGCCTAGTCTTCATTTAAGGGTACGTCGACTACAACGGATATCGATTCTGGAACAGATGTGACCAGCCCACTGCCACTTCAGCTTGCTAATCCTTTGCTATCTCCGAAAGCTAAACAAGTCATTTCGTCCGTATAACAAATCTCTTCTTGATTGTATTCTATTCGTACCCCGATGTTTTTTTCTACATTCTTATCGTCTTTGTCTGGAGAAATGGGGCTGCCGTTACGCGAACACCGTCTAGGCGCAGACTCATTATCGAGTTTACATTACAATAATGGTCAAGGTGCGAGTTAGGACTACTTAGATTACTAAATGTAAGTAATCCTAACTTCCTCACGATAAAAAATATTATAAATCCTTACGGTTGAACCTTTTGTTCAGATTTCGACGGTGGAATTGAGATCTAATTCAAGAGTAAAGGCACAAGGCTTCTATATCTATATCATAATTTTATATCATGTAATTAGCGTATACATCTCGAAGTTAAACATTAAGAACTTAACCTTCACAACATATCTGCGACGTAGTACTATTTCAGTTCTCTTTGACATTGATTTCAAATACCTCTGGGTTTTAGAGTACCAACCACTTCATGTTATAAGTTAGTAAAACTAGACATTTATAAGGTAATTTAAGGAGAAGTTGAG
>DWEE01003701.1:0-10276 GCA_018245755.1 Parelbella macleannani
ACGTAACGCTTTTACCAACCTTCAGAATAATGTCAATATGAAATGAGCAATGAAGATGATTCATTCAAAGAAAATTAAAAACCCCATCAAAAAGAAGTAATTACATAATTTTTACCATTTATACTACTAGATGTTTTCTAGTCTTCAAATATCGGTCCGTTTATACATATTACCAGATATTAACTGATCTTAATATATACTTAATTTATATTACAAGATGTTAATTCATAGGCATGTTTCCATTTCCAAGAAGTAACTTTCAGTCCTAAACCAGCACTGAGCTTGATGTATTAATATGATCAACGGGAAATTCTGTTGTAATTCTTGTATTCTAATCTAGGACAGAGGCATCTGTTTGCTTGGGATCCTTTTAAAGCATTCAATCACAACTTATTTGTAGGACGTCCAATTTCTACCCTTGGAATAACATAAAATATCTTCACATATATCTCGTGATATATTTACATGTAACGTGCAGAAAAATCTGGCGTCATTTTTTACTTCTCGCTCACATCATGCCATACAATAGGCGGGCTCTCTGCCATTTTGGACACCTATAGTTACAATAGATATGGATGAAAAAATAAAGCTTCCCTAACTTCGCTCATCTGATCTTATACAGACTTGTTATTGTCATTGTCATTACTGAAATACGTTTGATCTTCTTCTTTATGGCATGTATACTCCAAGTTCTACTCAACAAAATAACAGTTATCTTCAAGCCTATTTCCTGGCTGTTCGCCAAACTTTCACTGCTCAGTGCAATGTTGCGATAAACATCGCAAGCGCGTAGACAGAACGCATATACCATACAATTGGATTCTCAATTTTCTGTTACGCAACGAATGATGTAAAAATGCTGGTCAGCAACCAAGAGTAGCAAGTCGCACTTTGTCCATCATATGACGCAATACTTAAGCCAATTCTTTTAAACTGGCGTGCGGGTATTAAAAGAGTGATAAATGTGAAAGAAGCGCATTCAAGTCTGACGGTACACATATTTGGCACTCGGTAGCTTTTTGCCTGCCACGTAAGAGTCCTGGCGTGATATAACAGTAATAATTGGTTTGTTACTAGCTTTTTCTAATGCATTTTGCATTCATAACCATCTGGGAAGGTGTCAACAAACTCAAATGCTACGTCTAGACTTGAACTTTTTCACGTTTTTGCCTTTCAATCATACAAGACGTAATATTGTGACAGTTTCTGCGAAACGTACACAAAAAGTAGGGAATCATAAATCAGCCAATTTCATTACGTTTGAATAAAAACGAAGACCTATCACAAATCACGCCCAAAACTACAACTAATCAGATTATTGAGAATACCTACACAGCTTACCGTTCATAATGGAATTAGCCGCGGTCTGTTTACCCGCTGTCCAAATGAGGAATTAAATAGCGTATTATTATCTATACACAGTTCGTTCATGACGTTTTCTGAAAAATTTATATCTAAATAGTTGTGAAAACAACCAGGTCCACCTATTCTAATAACGAACAACGACTCTTGAATTTGAATTTGAAGGATTGATCAGAAAATACTATGTACAATTAAAAAAATTTGAATTTAATCCTTTTCCGGACTTAATTTACGAACATGATACCTTCTTCTAATTTTGACTCATATTTGTCTAATTGCAAAAATGCCTGCAAGTAAAAATGAATTCAAAAATAAATACATTTATATACATATATCACAGTTGATGATATTTTTCAAAAAACACTTAAATTTTAATTAAATAAATTTTCCTGAAACAATTTTAGCTGAAATATTACTCACGTGTATCTTACCTCAAGGTAAAAATTTCATAAATGAAGATAGTCCAATATCTCTTCTTTCCATTGTTACAGTTGAAACACCGAACAAGAGCAGAGTCATAAAAAAACATAAAGAAAACACTAAGTGAATCGTTAACATTTTTCAAGGAAAAAGTTTCATCGCCAGTACCTACAATCGTTACCTTGAAAACGATAAGGAGAGTAGTTAAATGGCGTTCCATTGCTTAGTAGTGCACAAATGTAGTATTGTCTCTCTCTTATTATTTATTCGAAATAAAGAGAACGTTATTGGCCAAAAATGTGGAAGCGCCTTTGTTTTAGTCGTTATGTTCGAAGAAAATTGTATGTATGCAGATAACATAAAAATACATAATGGCTTCATAATCTACTTGTAAGTATTAGGTGTAAAAAATCAAAAGTATGTTAAAAAAATCCACTGTTTCTGAGCCAATACGATGATACGTTATATATTTTACTTAAACGAAATGAGAATACTTGAAAAACTCGATTTGCCTAATCACAGATGTCCAACATTAATCAATAGCCGCGAAGTAGCGTTTAACAAGTTTGAAGCATTAAGTACTACAGGTTTTATGCGACATCAAGTGTACTATTTCTAAATGTATTCTTATCTGTATTAATTACATAACATCAGAATGGTAATACTAAATCAGACTGATGACGATGATATTCGCTTACATTCTATGACTATGATAATGACCATTCTCTTCAACAGAATAATGAGGATTCATTTTACAGAACTCCGCTCTTATGTTATTGATTCTACGTTACATTTGATATGAACTCAAGCCTATGAGTACCATCAATGCGATAAAATGAATCGAGCTGCGCCTACTTCCTGGCTATCCTTCACATTGCGACCTTGTGGCTCAGCAGATGTGCCAAAATAATGTTAATGGAACGAGGCCGTGAGTTACAAAGGATGCCTTTATATGAGCCGTGTATGAACAAAAGCGACTAATTGCATTGTAATGGATTTCGACGAGTTCAGCAATGCTGAATAGATGTTAATGATACCTATTGAAATAGTAATGAAGAAACTAAATGTATAAATAGGCACAAATATTAAATTGTTCTAAGAAACTTCAATAGAATTAATAGATAAAATATCGCTTGGTTATAACGGAGAAGAAAACTTTATTGAGTTTAAAATCCTCCATAATATTTTTAGGGCTCATGCAGTCTTTAAAAGTGCAAGTGAAAAACGAAATATGGAATATTGATAGTCACTAAGTTATCGTACGATATGTACATATGTAGGTACGTATTATATAGAGATGGTATGAGAGAGACATGACACATGAATTTATCATTCAGGTGCTTAATCTGGATTGGAATCTCAAACAGAACACTATGGTGATTCTTGTATCCAAAATCCATCAAAATGTCTGTGAAATTTTACCGAGCACATTTTAAAGTTTTAAATTACAAATTTCTAGAAAAATCTCATTATCAAATATCATAAAACAACTTTACATTGTTAAGGATAACCATTGAAATCAGGGACGCGCTAATTAGGTCCGCGGTGACGTCATTAAATGGCGAAAAAAACGCGGTTACATTTTTACCTTTTTTATCACTTTCACGTGAGGACTGAAAATGTCCATGTTCGCAACACATATGAAACATTCTACTTAAACAGCCCGAACTCAACAGGGGAATCCTTTTAGCCGGCCGAGTTACTTTAATTCCTACCCCGTAATGAGCGAGGATGTGCATGTTACGGGATTTATAATTTAAAGGAATAGACAAAAGTTATAAATATTTGCAATTTATTAAAAGGTATATTATTGGCATGCAGTGATTAAAGGTAACGATTCAGAAGGAACAAAATTTTTAATGACGGCCACTAAATTGCAAAAATAAAAACACAACTAGACAAAGACGGATAATAGTAAATTAAACAGAAATGATGGCAATCCATCAAAATGTTCTATTTCCATACATAAAAATGTTAATTTTCAGGACATATTTGGGATACGTCAAGTAATTATGGCTGTATTCGCGTACGAGTGTAACTCCAACCGCCCAACGCACGTGATAATGGACGCGCTTTGAGACGCGTTAATTTGAGAGCGGGTGCCAGACTTGGTAAAAAACGTGCAAAAGCATTTGAGAATTTACACTTCGAAACTGGTTGGATATAGCAAGACGTGTAAGGTATGTTAATGGTCTTTACTTAATTTAAAGGAATTGGTGGAAGGGCTTGTGTATTTATTTCGAGAAAAATTTCAAAGATCCCATTATCCAGATTATTAAATTTCCACTGTCAATAAATTCTATTCGCATTATTAAGGCTGTGAAATTAATATTGACTAATATAATGAAGTAAATGAACATTAAGTTTTTCAAAAATGAAATATAAACATCAAAAATATGTATACGGGTAGAGCTATGAAAGAAGCGTTGAAAAATATCCTATTATAAATTCACCACACTCAAATGTACTCAAGTTAAGAAAATCTCAAATTTTGGCAGGATTCCTTTCGTGTACTTCAGCTCAGCATCTTAACGAGCGTAAAAATGGAATGGGCATACGAAATGCGAGAGCTCTTGACCTCCTTCCAAAATACTTGGCCATCCTAGAATGTGGCCGGTTGTGAGATTTACATGTTTTTTTTTGTTTTCACCAGGAACAAGATTATAAATCA
This sequence comes from Parelbella macleannani, assembly GCA_018245755.1. Lineage (NCBI taxonomy): Eukaryota > Metazoa > Arthropoda > Insecta > Lepidoptera > Hesperiidae > Parelbella > Parelbella macleannani. The sequence continues at coordinate 4,454 of DWEE01003701.1, forward strand.
TTATCAAAGTTAGAGGATAAAGTTATTTGACAATCGGCATTCTCTACCCACCCCGTACGGGATCTGGACCAGGTGTGATGATATAATAACAAAAATAACTATCGAAGTTAGGAAGAGACCTACGCGTATGTCCAGCAATGGGATATTAGAGAATGATGAAGTGATGACGACAACAAATCATAAAAATGTAAATTATAAATATACCGGCTAATTAAAAATGGAAGCCCGTATCTTATGTCAACTTTGACCAAATTTTAATTGATCTTCTTCTTCTTATTAAAGTACCTTTCCGACTAGCGGAGGTTGGCTGTCAATTCCGCAATTGATACTAAACCATAACAGATATGTTTTCCTCTTTCATTCTAGCCTTTCCTCTTCCTAGAAATCAAAAGTCATATTTCTATTCTCTTCAGATTAACTACCGTTGTCTCTATCTTTTCTCTTTGATCTCCGTCTTAATAATATATGTTTCCTCAAACACTACTATAAAACATTAAACATAAATTATTATGTACTCGTCACCGTTATATTACATCTTCATTCAGTTTAATTTAAGAAAGTCGACGGTTTCTTCTATAACTTTAAAACCAAGTTAAGTTAGAAAGTATTTTACTTAATAAGTTATACTAGAAATTACTTCGAAGAAAATCACCTTGGCGTCCTTAATAAGTAAATAAATTTATTAGGAAATAAGATTCTCGAATTTTATAATGCTATCAAATAACTCAATAAAGTTAAATTCAGAACCGTGACCTTTATTTCCTTAGTTGGAATTTTTCTCAATTTGGTGTTATGAAATACAACACCAAAGTGTCATTTTTAATCTGGACGGTCTCTTACTTCTTTAATTTATTCAAAATTCACAAATCAGACATTTTAGAACAACAAGCTGTCGTGTACATTGAAGGATCGGTAAGAAGACTTCTGACTTCTAAAGAAAAATTTTTTTACACGAATTATTAATATTTTGCATTAATCAGATAAATTTCTGTTAAAAAATTAAATTAAAGACAGTGTCGAAATTATTCTTATTACCATAGTGCATTATAAACAAACCCAGAAAGGATTTTTAAAATTCCACACATCCGATAACAAAATTTTATTACATACGATGTACTAACGCAGACGTGGATAATAATTATAACAAGAGAGTTACATTACAGGTAGCAAAAGAAAAAGAAAACATAATGCACGTCGAAATAGATGTTGAGACATTCTTAGATGAAAGAGACGTGAAATGTGAAGATTCGCTAGAAAGAGCGTTACAGACGCGTGCAGACATTGCGTGCGATACGCACCGTTACGCTACGGAACGCAAATGTTACGAGTTCAAGGAGATACGAGGCGAAACAACAATATCTATCTACAACAAGAGCGAAGGAGATAGACAACTATCGTAGCAAAAAGGTAAACATTTTATGAAAGTGTATAATTATCCAACTGTTGAATCGGCCAGTCAAAATATTTAGATAACTCGCTCCGTATGAACTATGGATTGCTCTTAGGCCTCATTGTATCAACAACAATAACGTTCCCGGTACTCGTAAAAAATGTACTTTGTTTGTATCGACATCAAAAGAAAGCAAAAGTGAGAAAACAGATCCTATCACCAGTTGGATGTTCATAGACTATCATAGCTAATTATATATCGTAAATACATAATAGTTCTTTGGGTAACTTCATAAGATCTTAAGTTAATAAAATCGTAAAAAAATATTTAAAATATCGTATTTATGCACTTGGACCCAGTGATATTTTTCATAAAACTAGAACGATCGAACGAGCAGATGCGTGTTTCAGTAGAAAAAATGGTAAAACAAAAAAAATACATGGCTTATAAAATACAATAAATATACAATATACAATGTATTTCAAACTTATTTGTACATCGATTGTAGAAAAAACATCAGTGGGGACGAATCCCCTAGTAGTTAATTAAGCAAGCTTATGAGCTATCGATACTGATGTTTTAATTGCGAAATTAGATCTGTGTACAACATTTTAAAATCAAAACTACTGGCCCGAGTTTGTTGGAATTTGTTGATAAATTGAACCTCGGGAAAAGGCAGAAACTGTGTACTAACAATAAGATGTATTTCAAATATGGTCAGGTAATATCACACCTGTAATCCCCGAAGAGGTAGATAGAGGAATCTGGGTCACTCATAGGTTTCGGCAATAATGTTTACCTCCCACAACGGAATGGGTTATGAGGCCTTGCACTGGGAATTCGGATTCCAATCTACTGTTAGATATTTCAAAACAAAAAATCCAAAAACACCCAATGGAACTTATGACTTCTCAATCTGTAGTCGCGCTTGCCGCCATTTGACCAATGAAGCAGACAATCAAATATAGTCAGAGAAGAAAGGGAACAGATAGACTACATTGTTTAGTATGTATTCCGAGCGAAATCACGAATAAGTAATATTAAGGTATAAAGAGGTATATTGTTGATTGCTTAAAATCATAAGAGTTTACGGACATTATTAGGATAGTATTAATTGGAATCCCTGAATGAGAATCTAAATTACTTTGTCGACGTTTATTAAAAAAAATCAAATAAAACCTATTATGATTCTCGCAAGAAATGTTGTTTTATAATAAGCACGTTTATTTAAGCGTGGGCAGTGAAGTTACTCCAAGATTTTTTTACAAAATAGACAACATCTATGAAACATTTGCTATCTTTAACTCAGTCAACTCAAGTCAGTACCTCGTTTGTTGGACTGGTTGCAAGCACGACTGCCGATCGAGAGGTCCTGGGTTCAAATCCCGGGTCGGGTATTACTGGAACTTTCTAATTAAGAATTTAGAAAAATAATTTTGTATTTTTATTCTCACTTCTTATCCTCCATTCCGCGAACTTAAAAACGCACCCTCGTAACTGGTGATGGTGAATCGTGGGAGTGTGATACACTCCTCTGCGTACTCCTACGGGGATTACAAGCGTGGTGTTACGTTATTAAACTATTCGCAAATATCAAAATGAACAACAATAATCTTGCCATTGGTCTTGAATATATGTATGTATGTATATATATGACAAGGAGAAATTGCACAGTACCAGAATCATTATAGTCGCTGTGACCCATCAGGAGAACTTGTACCGTGAGCGTGATGTACGCCGGTGTCAATTTGCCAAGATGGCCGGAGTCAGAGGTCGGCGATCGTTGCCGGCAATAAATTGTACACTATCGTACAATCAAATTCCATCTCATACAATGTTTTTACCTCTACATGAGTTTACGAAGACTCGCTTATTATTCTTATTATTGTATCATTGACTGCTTCGTCGGTCGAGGTGGTTGTGAATGCGACTGCTGATCGACAGGTCCTGGGTTCAAATCGCGGATCGGGTACTATTGGATTTTCTAACTCGTATTTTCTAAATTATGTAGATTTTCTAACTTAAAATTTCTAGTAGAAAATTCTAGTAGTGGCTCGGAGTCTGAATCTGTACCCAGTGTGTTAAGAAGCTCACCCCCTATTCCACGGAATCTAACACGTAACTGGTGAAACGTGGGAACGTAGTATAACACTCCTCTCCCTACCCCTTCGGGGATTACAGGCGTGATGTTACGTTTGTGGTACATTATTGTATCATCATACTAGGTCCGTTACGAAGAAGGCAGCGAGGACTGAGTGCCAAATACCTTTGTCCTTAAAGATCTGACGTGCGTCTTCATTCGTCGCTCTGTTCATACTCGTAATAAATACATTATTTCTGTGCGAAATGGCGCACATAATATCATTTGTCGCGAGTCGTGCTGCCATGCGATTATTACATAATGCATTCGCAATTGACATAGTTTAAATATTTCTACGATCCCTTTGAAGTGTTATTATTTGTGTTACTGGAAACAGAGAGATGAATAAATGAGAAATGATTTTTACTGCAAAACCTATAAGAGGATTTTCTTGTACAATTTTTCGAAAGTTTTAAATTAAATTTTATTCGAGAGACAAAATGAAAGTATGAAATAAATCTAGGAATAAATCAACGGATAATAATAAAATGTACTATTTAAATTAGATATATAAGACAGAAGATTCTAAAATATGTTACATAAAAGATAATGTAAATACTATAATGTATAATAACTACATACATATAATGGAACCAAATACAACAATCTTTTGCGTTAATTCGTAGTTAAGACACTATGAAATATGTATATAGTACAGACATCACCCATGGATTATCAAGCCAGTCGGTTCTTCTATGGTCTCATGATTCGGAGGCATATATCCAGAAGATAAATGTACAAGACTGATATGAAGAAGATGATGCTATATAGAATTACGGAATTTATTAGCGATAAATATTATCTTGGGACAGGTTCATACACGGCCATATGATCCCACAGTAGGCCCATGTTATGGTAACCAGATGGCTGATATTATATGAACACCTATAATTAATATACATTTTGTCCACACTGACACGCCAAAATTCTAATTTAAAAATCAAGTACTAAATAGCAAAATTATAGACAATCGCGCAATTATAGAGCCCGAGTCCGATTCCGATATGAAGCCACTTTACGGATTATTTTCCAATGTTATTTGTGAGGCTTCCTCGTTATGACGATACCGCGTGGCGTCGCGCGTTCTTGGTAAGGGAATATTATAAGGAATAGGAAGACATGATTACCCCCAGCCTAGGTCAGGTTTCGTACAAGTGTTACTTAGCGCTAGGCTAGCAAAGAGACAGGCGGGCTTCCTGATGGCAAACGCACACTGCCGCGTATAAACAATTGTAACTACCGAGAAGTCGTCTTTGTCTGGAATCTGAAAAAATACGTACAAATAAAAAGCATTCTTTTAAAGGTTTCCATTAAAATCGATGTTATTGATATACTGAGTTGTTGATCTATTGATTAACTCGAATGATGAGCCGAGTATTAACCATTAAGTCATTAGGAGTATTTGGGCTCGATTTCCACTGGAAAAAATATGTTTGTGATGAGCATGGGCCTTTTGTATATGAGTGCACAATTATTTTCGTCATCACGATCAGCCTAATTCAGTCTACTGTTGGTCTTAGGTCTTCGCTAATGAGCGCCTATGCATTTTCGAAGTAATTTTTTTCCATAAGCAAAAAAGCCGGGTTAAAAAAGCCAATTAATATGTTAAATAGCTAAAGCAAGCGAAATGTAATTGGACAGAGATGCTGTTACGCACGTTTCATATCGGGAAGTTTCTCGAATCTCCGGCCAACTTGCAACCCACTTCGGGTCGTGCCGAATCGTTCATCGATACCGTATAGCAAGTAGTCACAGTCGTATCGCAAGCGAGTAAGCGATATGCGTTTTTATATTAATAGGCAAGAGAAACAGACAGGCGGCCCACCTGATTATTAGTGGTCACCGTCATATTTGCAACATCAAGGGCTACCAATGTGCCACCTGCCTTGAAGGAATTCTTTCTAATACCTAATAAAGCCCTTATTGAACATTAAGAAAATTTTTACTCTGAACTCTGTGAAAGTATTTTGCGTAGACAATCCCAGCTGTAAGTTCTAGTTCTTTATTAATCTTTGGCTCGGGCTCAAATTAAAAAAATGTTAGTGTATTTAGCGTTACCCATTTTACAATTACCAACCGTATACATGTATTTAGCAAACATGGACAAAACAGCAGACGCAAGATAACTAATTGCACACATATTATATAACTATTGGAATATAGATAAGGCTTCAACCTTGTATGCTATACTAAGCGATTAATAACATTTCATGAGATTGAAATTTACTTGGTAGAGAAAATATCATAGAAACAATATTTCCTTTTTACTTATTCCCTATATTAGTACACGCAT
>DWEE01003702.1:0-10275 GCA_018245755.1 Parelbella macleannani
CTTATTAAAACGTATATGTTATTTTCTCAATATAATATGTTGCTATGTTGTTGGACAAATTTTGTTTGGTTTATATATTTAATTCGTACTAATATTTTTGTCAATAATTTTTGATATACGTAAGGTGATGTGAAATAAGTAAAATAAAAACTAAGGATATATAACATCCTTAAGATTCTTTCGATTATAGAAATCCCTTTTCTTACCAAACTTAATAAAAAAGTCAGTAAAGACTACGTGACGAAGGTTACAAAAAAAACATGTATTTGATCCTAATATGGCCCGCATTAATACACTTTTAAGGTTCGTAATAGCAACATAAATACTGAGCTATTAGTTCCAGACATACCCCCGAGTCTGCCTTATCTATATTGAGTGGAGAATGTTCTCGAAACATAACATGGTATTTAATTAGCTGGACTACACCGTTGGCTACTGGATGGGATGGGAATTATAAGCTTGCGCGGTATATTCTCATACATTAGATGAATCGAAGCTTAGTGTGGAGGAATGCCTTTGTGTCGCAAAACAACAGCAGCGCCCTCGGGCGGCTAAATGAAGAAAAACAAAAGTACCATTAGGGTTGCTGCCGGCCTATGACAAACAACCGCGAGCAAACATTGCGAAGAATCCTGCTACTTTGCCATAATGAAAAAACACAACGGGCTTCCCTCTTCGAACTGTTTAATTAGTGTGCCTTTTGTTTTTTCTTCTGTGTTCATTTGAAAATTTTTGTAATAAAAAGTGTTGGTAACATTACAGTTGACATTTTTATATTTCAATTTCTAGTTGCTTTTGTTTCTTTGTTCAGTGGTCAAGTCTACTTTTTAACAAAAATGTAACAAACAATAATGTAAAATATATTATGAAAATATAGTGTGCACATATGGGATAAATATGAACTTTTTATAATATGTGATAACTATTTACTTACCTCGTAGACTTTTACGACATAAATTACTCGCTTTGAACGCTTAAAATGGCGTTCAAAATGAGCAAAACATAATGTTATGCTTTGTGTAGATTATATTTTCGTCCATGACCGTGTTACTAATAAATTAGTGAAGATAATATTTATTTGATATTTGATTATCTGTACAGCCGAAAACAATACAACGTCAAATATAATTACGAAAGACTAAGTTCAATGCCTTGTGTTATAGTGTCATCTACATCTTAGCTCAGCCCACCTGTTGCATAGAAAATATTTATATTCGCGAAAAGAGCTCGTTGCTCGAGCGGTTGCAAGCTCGCGAGATCTTGGGTTCGAACCCAAGGTCAGCTACTCTTGGGTTTTACTAACACGAAATCTCTAGCAGTAGCTCGGACTGTGGCCGGTGCATGACACTATGTCACCGTCTATTCCATGACACGTAAGTATATCATAACACGTGAAATTTAGGAGTAGCTAGGTAGTGTGGAGGAAAAGGGGAGATCTCCCGCCAGGCGATGTCGCTGCCTGGGGACCGCGGTCTTGATGTTAACTTGGGATCTTGTATATATACTGAGATTCTATGGAACTTCGATAGCGTGATTCAGGATGCGTCCTCTGATTGGCCAGTCTCAGTGTGACGCACGTGACGTAGTCTATTGTTTACTATATTCGGTGCGCGTGGTGCTATGCGTGGTCAGCATTTCTCCATGTGAGGCGCGCGCTCATATTTCTGTAGGTAGCGCGCCGCTACAGTACCTACACTCCTTTGCCGTACTCCTTCGGGGAAATACAGGCGTTCTATTATTTTATGGATGAGATAAAAAAGTTTTCTACCTATAAATATGAATGCTATAAAATAAGAAGATATTTAGGGTGTTTTACCATGTTATGTGTATCATCATCAGCCTTTGGATATCCACATAATCCATAGGCCTCTCCTAATCGGCGCCATTGCTTCCAGTCTCGGACCTTCCGACACCTTAATGTGTATACGAGTATACGTATATAATAGATATTACTAATACACATATGCTCCGAACACATTAATCTATTCCTTACACTTTGTGTCCAGTGACAAATCAGGAACACGTGACGCGTCATCCCGGTGTTAACGAGGGGGTGCCGCGTGACGGGTTGAAGTCATTAATTAAAACGTCATAACTTGACGCCCACTTAGTCACAGGTGTAGCGAAATTGATTTTGTAACGATCACCCGTTTCATGTTTATAATATATATATGAGGTCTTGAACCCACAGTCGATAGTGTATAGGTACCTCTCAAAACTCAATGCCAGGATTTGACTGAAAATTTAACATTTATTTGTTCTAATAACCAGCAGATTTATTGAATGAACCCTTTTTTTGTATGATATTTTCAGGACAAACTTATTATTTAACTTTGTATGTGTTGTGTACGTATATATGTAATTATTAATTTTAATGTTTCTCTATTAAGCCGAAAGGTGGACTGCCAAAGAATGGTAATTTTAAGTCCGATGATATAACACTCGATAGTGTTTTCAGGTAGTAAACAAATAAAAATTACTATAGTCTCATAGTAAACATTATGAATAACGTATACAAGAATATACGCTCTTAACTTAATTAATAATCATCTCATGTTTAATTAAAGATAATTGTATCTTAATTATTAATCCTATTCTCTGAAAGACTGAAAATATTACAGGAGCATCGTAAAGTGTATGCATTGCACTTCACTAGCCTTCCGTAACTGACCCGTCAACAGCAAACCGATTTTAATTAAAAAGCATCCTCGCCCTTCCCCGACTCGTCATACGATATTCTCGTTAAAGCGCGGCCGCCCGCGTCTGAAACAAATTGTCTGTCATACCCGTAAATTTTCATCAGTGTTGCAATATCGCTATTAGTGTGGACATTACTCAATAATCATGTGTGAAGTCCTAACTTGAATCAAATGTGTATCAAATGTTTATCATATTGTATGTATAAGTAATATTTTAATTGAAAATTGAAAATGGGTTATCAATCGTTTTAATTTTTTGTAGAAATACGCTCTCCATATGTATTAGAAATATTTTTTTATATATGCACACATAAGAATTCTAAAATTTAGTATTAAAATATAGAACCAATACGAGTGATACGTCAAAAGCTATAAACTTTAATATTGAACAACTTCTCCCCTTTTATCTCATGCAATATTCGCCTCGGTTTCGGTGGCCGGCCGTGTCTAAAGCAAATTGAGTGTCATCCCGGCGACTCCGTGTCACCACGAGTGAACAATGTATTTTAAAGCTTTTTTAAAATCTAAATTCTCGTGAGTTGTAAACTGGGATTACAAACTTTATTATGATTCCGGTATTTGTATTTATTGTTCAAATAAATAACGATTTTCCCAAAGAATTTCCGAACGTAGTAAGTTTCAAATATCGTAAATACAATAAGTAATAGCCACTTGTGTCCAAAACACACGGCGTCGTTCGGAAACTCGAGCCGTGTAAAGGTTTTTAATTAATACTGCGGGTGCCGTGTTGCGAGATAAATCTTAGTTAATGTCCCTTTAGTCTGGTCAGCTGCCCCACGTGCACCGGCGGCTGTGTGCTGCGTACATCGATGTTGTGTCGTTCCGGGATACCGAATTGCTGTATAATTGTATCCTATCTTTATCGGTCCTTTATTGTTCCTTGCACTAAGAAAAACAGGATTATACAAATATTATGTTGATGCGTTGTGCAATTGTAAAGTAATATTTAATAATAATATTACCTAAAAATGTTTTTATGGAGAAATAATTTATTATGATTTCAGCCCTAAAATATCGTAATGATGTATTGATATTAATCGGTTAAAAATGTAATGACTAGAATGATATAAGAATGTTTTTTAAACTTGGTTTTCCTTTGTTTCAGAAATGCCACATTCCTCGAGCCCCATCTCCAAGGTGTGAGGCGCCGTGACAGCCGCAGTTCTGACTCCGATCACGATGAACGGTCTACGGAGGATGACGAACGTTCCCTGCTGCGTAGCTCTCCGCGTACGCGGCTGCCACCCCCGCCGCCGCCACCTCCAGACGACGAACCTCCACCGATGAAACCTCGGGAATTCTTCGAGAGACTCGAAAACCAAGCGATGAGAGAATCCCATGATCGGAAGCAGAGAGCTAGAGACCTCCCACTCAAAGAACCCAGCCAACTATTTCGACCGGTCGACGCTGACGGCAGTCTAGGAGACAGCCTAAGTCAGGTGAGTTATTTTTGCATAACAAAGTTTAGACCGGTAGTACACAGTTTTGAATCGGGCATCCGGAAACTTTATCCCGGTCGAGTAATGAACCACGTCTGTCTGTTTATTTTTTAGTTTCACAGACTTTTCTCCAACTTTTCCTTTAGCTCACCTGTTCCCGTATTTGCATGGCAAATTGGGCAGCGAAATAATGCACAATGTTGTATCGGGCAACATTACATTTAGCTTTCTGTTTCTGTTTTTTAAAAGGGAGAATTTTGTTGCAAGTTGTCAGAATGGTGAGCTCGCTGTTTTCTATTTTGATTCCATTACTATGTGAATATGGACGGGTAAAGTTACACAAATACAATGGGCAACGTACATTACAGGATTATAACGTCTGTGGAATTAAATAAGGGAATGCGAAAGGTAAAGAACATTTCTCGAATAAAAGAAAGCTTGCCGTTTTCTCCGCTACATTTTTTAAGAGGCAATGAAATCTGGAGGCAAACCTCATTATAATATCTCGTATTTTTCTCATCCATTCCATAGTTCAACTTCCTAAAGCGAGACGAGACGAAAGCCCAGTATCAAATTAGCTGATGGAATTAAAATGAAATATATGTATCTCGATATAGCATTTAACACGTCAATAATTATTTTAAAACTTTACATATTTTTTTTTATTAAGAAAACAGCAAACGAACACTTATATTTATGACGTGCGCCATCTTGGCAGGATGAAGGAAATGTGCATACTATAAATTCAGATCTATAAAACCGTAGCCCCGTTCCGAAATAAATTAATTTGAACTGGAATCTTATTATTTGGCCACTTCCGCCATTTGCATATGCGAGAAATTTCGAATAGGACCGTAGGACGATTAGCGTCAGTTCAGCAAATATTCGTGGTTAATTATACCATAAGTTAGTAATAATTAGTAATATACCAGGGTATACTAACAGGTTAGTATATATTAGTACAGTTGAAATTACATTACAGAAATTAGTATCATAAATAAGTATGTATATTTCAAATTAAATTTTACATGTACAGAAACTATTAATGTGAAAACGTTCGTACAATATGATTGTAGGTAACGTAATATGTATGCACAATGTTTATAATATATCGATCCAAATTCACAATTCAGCAGCACTCAGACATCATCGAACCTGATATCGTCTACACTACATTTTCATTGTTTCCACGCCATTGCGTCTGATACTCGCGGCACAATATTTACGTACAAAACACGGTCTGCTCTCACAGATGCACTTACAGCCGGTGACAGGAGTACACTCGGTGTGATACTTCACAGTCAATTGTGGGTGTTGCTTTGTGAACACTTGAGCCTACCCCGTCTACCATTGTCGGCCGCTAGGTCTCGAAATATGGCGTTTTATACACCTCTTAGTGTAATTATAATGCTTTCTGGGTACTGTAAAGTTCGCGACTGTTCTAGAAAGACAGCACTTTCATAATTTTCAAATTATTACTAGGCTATATCTTTAAGAAATAGATGTCGATATTACTAGTATAAAATCAATGAAACTGAATTATTTTATTCTTAAATAAGATTATCCTTAGCTAATGCCTAAAATGATAATAAACAAAGGAAAGAAGATACAATTTCGTTTGGAAACCACACTGATTCGTAAAATAAATTCACTTTCGGAAGGATGGTTTATCTTAAAACATTTAATGAACATCCCTAGTTATACAAAATTAGCTCGCTATTTTGGGGTTTGTTTATTAATATAACAGCATGTTGATATGTGTAACGGCACCGAAAACAATGTACAAGTTAGGGTTACATTATAAATCCATTAAGTGAGAGGCTTCTGTTAAAGCGGCAAAGCTAAGGGACGGGTAGAATGTCCTAACATTATATTCATTACATCGGCCGGTCCATTCGGCCGACAATTAACCCTTAAATTAGTGCCCATATTCCGAAGTTAACTGCCATTTGTGGGTCATAAATGACATGTGCGAATTTAAGGTTTTGTACAGAAGTTGCCAAGTATTTGCAATGCATGCGTAAAATCTATTAAAGTTTCGCTGTTGTCGCTCCATACTATTTTGAAAGCCCGAAGCTTAATGAACACTGCTGGAGTACGAATTTCTAGAAACACGAGTCTTTGTTTTTTTAATTTACTTTTTTGCATACTAATATTATGGATACGGTAGCAACTATACCGGCCTACTACGTATTCACCTCTAAAGATACCTACGTTAGTAATACAGATAACAAACATGTTATTAATACCGATTGTTTAATACGCACATATATAATATGTTCAATAATCTTTTTAATGCTTTCTTTAATAGTTTGATGCGCTTATTACAAAGTTGTAACAACGGACAATCTTAATACATAGCAACTTTTTTTTTTGGTCAAATCTTTCAGGTTAAAAAATCGTAGCAGGTATAAAATTAGTAGAATTTTGTATATGTAAATCGTAATTATCTTCATTTGTTTTCAATGTTTGACATTTCAATTAAAATGACTTTTATTTGACATTTGGCAGAGAACGAACAAATTTTTTGTCTCATTACTAAACAAAAAGTAAGAAAAGATACTACCGTGCGTGTAGTACGAGTATGTAACAGTAGGAATGTTTTAGTACTAAGTATACAGAACCCAGTTGCTATGATCTACGCAAGAGGAAAAAGTGAGGCAAAATGTTCTAGGACGCAACATTTTCATTTTTAGCACATCTCATTACGCTGCCTCCCTCCATGTACGTGTCTCCGTGTGTATTATATCCAAGGAGTTGGCTTAAGCTGTCTTGTCTTTTATATTTAATGTGACGTACAACCTGGACACTTTACATAATTTGTGGGCTCTCATCATATATACTCAGGCGAAATTAATGTTTTCATTTTATGTATCAAAAGTTAGATCTTCACGAAGTGCTTTTTGAATATCACTATGCTTATCATCATTTTCAACTCTTACATCGTTGAAATATTTAGTTCTCGTAGCATTATATTCTTCTCATTAGAAGGATTAATTTCACAGTCTGCCATGATAATCAAATGCGACTTGGCAGATTTCACACGTGTTACAGAATATTATGGAAAATTCTAAAATATGCAGGTATGCTCATTATACATATTGTTCTTCACTCACATGTAATCTTAAACGCACTGGCTTTTCTGTAGGAAGAGGCAAGTTTCGCGATCTTAAAAAGGACAATCTGTAAAATCCTCGCAAATTACCGTTAAAAAACAAAATTCAATTTTTTTCTTACCGCAAAATTTTTGAGGGTGATGATTTCATAATCGCCCAGCTAATCGGTTTCGCCTTTTGCATATTCAACAAATCCCGTCCAAATCGCCCTATGTCGGGAGTCCTGAAAAAGTTTCACAGCCTGTTAATTACTACCATTGTCAACAGCGAGCGATTACCGTCCGCCCCGTCACTTCCGCCTTCGTCACACCCTCGTCTACGGAAGACTTAGGGCTCGAGCACATCGCGGACTTTTAATTGTTACCACTTTTGAATTCGAATCTTTGCAGTTATTCGGAGTCGTTAATGATCGAAGTTCGATTTTAATTCATTAGTATAAAAATTTCATTGAGAACCCTTATCAGGTTGTTTTGGTAAATCTAAAAATTGGAGTTATCAATTAATATTTAAATTAACAACACTACGTAAATTAATATTACATTCCTTTTAATAATTTGTAAAATAATTTCATCTCTATCGCATGAAATGGTTTCTATAAAAGCTTCGAGAAACCTATTAAAAGAAACAGCAGAATTGAAGCATGTGGTAACAAAATGAAATAAAAAATACAACATTCATCTGCCAGTGCCCTTAATCGCCAAACAAAAAAGCGTAATTTGCATGTACTGCAGTCAAATGTATCGATTCCGTACATCCGTTGCAATGCAGTGAGTCAGCAGTCAGCACTTCAATGGAGTCATAATACCTATGGCAGCCAATGGCACTATTGTTTCCCTTTTTCGTTTTGCTGATTTATTAACGACACAAATTGCCACATTCGGTGTCATTGTGCTCGGTCGAAATAACGTGTAATTGCAGTTTTAGTGTATTTTAAAAGTTTATTTGCATGTTTAATTTTCAAATATTGCAGTAGGTATATGCTAAATTAAAAGGTAAGGATATACACTTAAAGCAATGAAATGCTTTTGTATAGCTTATACTTGGTATTAATTCCAAAGTTTGCTGTTTGTAAGAATCTTGATGAATCCGTACATTCTGACTCATACGTTCAAGAAATTTGGTGACTGACGTATATTAGTATGATTACCCTGAATTATGAGGTGAGTCAGGAAAATCAACGTGTGGATAGGGTGAAATGATTAAACAGAGATAACACTTCAAGAAGTAGCGGTAACTATTTTAGGTGTTTATAAAGATGTCGATTTTATGTCGGTCATTCGAAGCTGACATATCTCTGTTATTTTCACACATGGATATAGATGATGTTGAAATTTGATAAACGTGATGCAATGAAAGAATCGGTCATCTTGTCATCACGAGAGTCAGCAAGTAGATACTCGTATATGTATTTTTCTTTTTGATGCGATATGGTTCTAACGTAATTCCCCGAAAGTCTAACTCCCGTATATCCGATCAAGCTTTCCGTTAATTTCAAACTCATTAAGAAAGAATTGAAATGCTTTAGTTTTAATCGTTGATTGGTTGGAAGTATGTATATAAGGATTATTTGCTGACGAGTTTGTATTAGTACGTAATAAAGGATTGTTAATGAAAATTAGTGGTCCAGCAGTGTTTGACCATTATTCATTAAAACAATTAAGTTTTAACCGTGTTGAGGTCCTTATGTCAAAGAGTGTACCTCGATAAATGTGTGGATAAATGGGTGTATAATTGTGGTTAATATTGACAGTATAAATATTCTTGTTTTATTAAGTCATAAGTATTTTTCACAAATTTTATGAATAAATTTTGGCTTTCTGTCCTCTTCTATATTAACTATACTATGCTAAATCTCGTACGTCTCCGTATTCGCACAATATTCCTAAAGAGGGTATAAAGACTTCTCTTAATGTATTAATATATAAAGTTATACTACATACAGTGTTCAAGCGTTCAGATCTCCCGAAAACAACGCCCAAATGTCTACGTAGTGACAAAGTGTAGGGCTCAAACACATTAAAATAATGAGAGTCCCGTAAAAGCGACGGGCGACGTGCCCGTCAAGCGCAAGGGTGGTCCGCTGAAGTCGAGTTGACGTTTGACGTATGCTCTAGTCAGGTCCCCAGCATTACACCACTAATTGCACATTAGGAACATCTGATGAGTCTACCGCTTAATTTGATTCTAATTAATACCCCAGCTTTCGCGTTGGGCGGAAATTTTTCTTAATTGGAGTAATTTAATTTCGACGTCCTACGCAAAGTAATTGAGATTAGGGTCGAACATTTTAAAAATAAAATGTTATGTTTAAAACTTTCAGATATGCTTTCAGTTCATAATTAAAATACGCTATATTTAGAATAATATACTTCAATTGGTTTTCGAGACAAAAACTTGCATGTTTACGTAGTCTGCTCATATTTTATGTAGTCGTGTGTTGTACGAATTTATTGCTTGCCCAAACTTTGTACATATTTGGCTGGCACGGTCAAACTTTGTTGTACACGGTAAGCTGGGGACGTTTCCAGAAATAGCTTAGCTTAGCTGCCTTGAATAAATTATAAGAGTGCTTTTTGAATAATGAATATTGCGTCATCTCCTGTATCAAGTAAGTACAGAGGAAGCACATGACGGAAGCTTTATCGCACAATGCGTTCTATGAGTTATAATAATAATTACTAATCTGTCTTATAATTATTAGCGTGTCGTATAATTATTATTTAGCTTAATAGCAATCAAATAGGTAACTCGAGAATAATAATACGTGGTGTATTATCAAACTTACAGTTACCGTGTATTTTTACTTATAACGTGTAACTATATGTAATTATAACTAACACTGGCTACGCATAAACAATGTTCAGAAAAAAAAACTAATTAATAAGCCCAGTTAATTGCAATGTGGTTTTTACTTGACAATTCGATCATGGAGCCCGACCGCGGCGTATAGCACGACTTATTGATTTAACCGTCCCGTGACTCATCTCGGGCCCGCTGCAC
>DWEE01003703.1:0-10275 GCA_018245755.1 Parelbella macleannani
TTAGCAAGTGATATTTAAACTTAAAACGCACTTTTATAAAGAGGTGCGCGCCATGGATTTGAACCCAGGACCCCCGGGATGAGAGGCTGAATTCTTAACCACTAGGCTACCACTGCTAATGATGATGTTTTTTATTATCTATGAAATAAAACAACACATGATTTTTTAAGATTTAGATACCTACCATGTTTCTCTCTTCAAATATTCATTTTCCAACAACTTATACAGGTTCAGAGGCACCGTATGTCTGCCGGAACTACCACACCTCCTTCAGTAAGACGGCCAATTCTTAACTTTAGAAGGAGTCTTAATGCCTCGTCTGACGATAGCGGTTCTGTTAGTACAGGTATCAATTTTTTATTCATCTTTATTCAATTTTATAATCTTAATGAAAAACGGAAAGATACGGGTACGAATTTGTCTGTAAAGTAATTTAAACTTTTTCTGAATTTGAAGAGAAGTCAATTTACATACATTAAAATTAAACTTATATAATATTTCAACGTTTACGTCTTGTTTATGCGAGTACATTATATTCAATCTGTTAAAAGTTTTTTACCGTCACTAATTGCTTAGGTACTGGAGCAACAACAGCGTCGAGTGCTAAGGACTATGTTGAAAGTTTGCATCAAAATTCCAGAGCAACTCTTCTGTATGGAAAAAATAATGTTAGAGTTCAACCGGTATGTAACAAGAAGATCTTAATTAACAATTTGGATGTGTATAAATGTCTAAAATGCGAATACGACAAAGTTTATTGTAGGTGTAAACTTGAATTAAAAAATTGAAGTTGGAAATGCAAGTTTCTAAAAGGATGCAGACAAGAGAGAGACGACTTGTTTAACCCCGAGAAATTTGTTGTTGTCGTATTAGTAGTAGAAGCTTTGAGATATAGAATTTACCTCCTGAGGCTCTGGCCTCGTTTATTAACCAATGTGTAACTCAATGTAACGCTGAAGTCAAGTTGGCCACAAGGCGAAAATTTTGACTCGATAGTGTTCACACTCTGCCACATAGTGTCGAAATCGTGTATTTAGCGGTAAACAAGACTGCGGAGCACCGGCTAGAAAGCAAATACCTATTTGTTCCACATAAATTAAATAAGGCGATAAGAGGAAGCATGAAAACTTTGGCTACAAGCGTTTTAAGTCACCAGCTGTCAGGGCGAATATTGTAAGGCATTATGCTTTTTTCGCTAAATCGTCTGCGTTTCGGTCACATTATTGACTGTTTCTAAACGCACATAGTGTTTTTAATTTTAACTTCATATTAAAATTACACAACAATCGTAATATTGCAGAAAGACGTTGAAGAACCAATGCCGGGATATTTGAGTCTCCATCAGACGGCATCAGGTCTAGTGATCAAATGGACTCCGAATCAGCTTATGAACGGTTATGCGGAGAGCGAAGGCATCGACAAAAGGTAAAGTTTTAGTTAATATTCCAGTACAAAATTCAAATTGCTCCTTCACTGCTCTATTATTTCTTTTAAAACTTCGCCATTAGTGTGTTGCTTGTTATTCAATCTAAAACTTAAACTTTGTTTATAATTTGTTTTTAGTATTTCATAAGCTTAGCTTATTAGACGGCTTTGTAGATGATAAGAATTGAATTAGCATTCTCTTAAATACTTTGCACATTGTAGAACTTACTTTCTTGTAGTTTATTTCATTTATATTTCGTTCAGAAACTTTATATAGCTCTAACATTGTTTAAGTCAAGTTCGAAGTTTCTTTCGTTATTTTTTATCGTTTTGTTTTTTTTTCATTATATTTAATAATACTGATGGACCTCTTGTTAATGAGTTGAAAAATTGAGTTACATTATATTTTTACGATCTATGTACATATGTATTAGTATACAAAAATAAAATAGGTTTTATTCTAATATTATCGAGGAGTATATAATTTTATATATTAAATGTAGGTTGACCCTTGACGGCACAGTTTTCTACAATTTAGCAATTTTTGCCAAAATGTTCACTGTAACTTTTAAAATTGCATTTAAAATGCAATATTATCATAATATAAATATCTCGACGACTGCATTCGCATTATCTGCATTAGTAGTTTGCAGCATTGTTATATTTATTTCAATTACATGCATAGGTATAAGAAAAGTTCAGTTAATGGACGGTTGTATCCATCTACCGGTCCATTTTTTTTTCAATTTAATGTGACGTTCATCTGAGCTTTTCTTTTACTTAAAGTGCCCATTAGTTTGTGAATGTTATGTAGCCTACTACGCTGTCACCTAGTGCATGCGTCTGCGTGCCAAAACAAGTGTATTCTGTGCAGCACCAATCCTTGCACGGTGTACAGACGCCACTGCGCCGGCCCTCTGTGTGTTGATTGGTATGTTGCGTGTACTCTGTTTTCTTTTAACTTGCTTTATTGTATTTAGCTTGTCTTGTCTTTGTGGGTCAAATTTAGTCATTGAAATTTTACCCCGTCTTTCTTGACCGATGGAACTGAAATTTGGCAAACACCTTTAGTTTTTAAATTTTCGTTGTGTTCTATGTCGGCTATTGTAATTTCCATATTATTTTAATCGCCTTCTTTTTCCATTATCTTTTTGAGATTCAATTATTATCCCAAGACCAAAAATCCCTACTTTCTACTAAACTAACCTAACCGGATACCTTTTGCAGCGTATACTGGGCAATGTCACTTCAGGTGTGTGTGTGGGAAGTAGTGTACGTCCACGTGCACCGCTCTCAGGCCAGCGACGCGCTGATACTGGTTGGTCAAGATGGCGTCCAACGGCCACCAATACATTTTCCTAAAGGTAATTCCTTTTATATCCCATTTCCTGATATTATTAAACGGAAACCAAATATTGTTTATTTGTTTTTACAACAAACTTTCTTTCATCGGGTGATAAGTATTGGAGATAAGTAATTACTTATCCAGAAGACAAAACGTGAATTAAAAATTTGTTCGTTTGTTATAATCTATGTTAATATTGTACAGGTGGTCATCTTCTGTCGTTCCTGAGTAATCTTGAGACCGGGTTATTGCCACATGGCCAGTTAGATCCGCCGCTGTGGTCACAGAGAGGCACTGGAAAGGTAAACATTTCTTCTCGTCATAATAAAACTAACTGGCGTCAAACCAAGTCTCTTATGGGATAGACAGAGCATCGATTGTCAAACATTTTTAACTTTATCTGATTCTATTCTTACCTGATTAATTCTTTTAAAGTCGTCACTGTCTTGTTACGAGTATACGCTTGATAGTTTTAATACAATGTTTTTCACTTTGCAAATTGCAATTGCTTTTATTAACACATTTTTAACTGCCTTGTTGGACGAGTGTTTGCAAGCGCGACTGCCGATCGGGAAGTCCTGGGTTCAAATCCAGGGTCGAATACTATGGGATTTTATTAATTAAGAATTTCTAATAGTGTCTCGGAATCTGGATCTATGCCCGGTGGATGTGACTCGGAGCCTGTATCACAGGTGGGGAGCCTATTGAGGCTCACCACCTATTCCATGGGGCGTAAACGGAACTTGTGAAACGTGGGAGTGTACTACACTCCTTTGCCTACCCCTTCGGAGATTACAGGCGTGATGTTACGTTTTATGATACACTCTAATTTTATATTGACTTCTGAACGTTAAAATGTTTTGCAGGTGTTTGGCCGTGGTAAAACACGGCGTCGTCCGATGCCTAGCCTCTGTGAGAGCGGTGAAACAGAGGAGCCTGAATGGGAGGAAGTCGCTGGAGACTACGTTTTCCGAATCGTCAACAACGCTATTGGCGATCGAGAGGGTACTTACTATTTTAAATCTCAATTGTTCATAATTGTTAAACGACATTTGTTTAAATGTAGTGTTCATAGGAAATCATATTGAAACCTTCGGATATAGTATAGATAGCACAAAATTATAAACGGAAACAATCTAATTGTTTATGTGATAAGTATCAGTGCGCAGTCCAAGAGATATGCTGTTATAGTACTTATATTCTACCGGGAAGTGACTATAGTAATAATAATAATATTATTTATGTGTTCAGCGATGCGTCATTCCCTGTTGGAGCGCGTGGTGGCGTCCCCCCCGCGCACCCCGCGCCGCCCGCTCGCCTCAACATCCACCACTTCGTCGGACTCCTCCACCATGTCCGTCGACTGCCCGCCTTCGGCTGGCCTCAACGGACAGCCACCTGTTGCACCCACGCCGCATCCGGTTGTGGAACAGGTATTAATTGCAATCATTAAAATTGATTGCACTCAATTTTCTATCACATGTCTTATAGGATTTCTTGGTATATGTATATTTTAACAAAGTAAGTCACATATGTTACCGAATTATTAAAGGACATAATAAGATGCACATTTTAAGTAGCAATTATATCGACAAAGAAACTAATCATTTAATCATTTGTATCGATATGTTAACTCACTGTTATAGTCAGCGTCAATCGAGTTGGTGTGCAGTACGATGCGTCGACAGATCATCTCCCGCGCGTTCTACGGCTGGCTTGCGTACTGCCGCCACTTGTCAACTGTACGGACACATCTCAGTGGCCTCGTGCATCCTAATATTGTTCCTAGAGGTATGCACTGTGTTGTCATAATATTGTTCCTAGAGGTTGCCCTGTGTTGTCATAATATTGTTCCTAGAGGAATGCACTGTGTTGTCATTAATTCAAGCTAATCACTGCGACTATAATATGTGAAATTCTACTAGGTCAGACTTACTTTCACTGATACGTAGTAGAGATTTCTAATAAGAAATCTGCTTATAAAAGTCTTACGAGACAGAAATCTTAAATGTTTGCTACTTTGTTTTACAATGCAGATTTTCTTATACGACCATCAGTCCTCATAAAGCCTCATATGTTAAGTTGAATAAATATGATGACCAGAGGGCACAGAAGACGGTCTAACGGAAGAAGTTTGGAGAGCCATGACAGACGAACGAGGGGTGGTGAACGACAAGGACGAAGTGTACAGGCTGGTGTACTATAGCGGCATACAACACGAGATCAGGCGCGAGGTGTGGCCGTATCTGCTGGGATATTATACGTGAGATTTATTGATGACACAATTTTAAAAATTTATTTCAAGCGTACCTTATATTTGATACATCATCATTATCATCATCGTCTGCCCTTGATGTACACTGCTGGACGTAGGGCTCCCCTAATCGGCGCCACTCCATCCGGTCCTGGGCCTTCCGAATCCAGCAGCTTCAATATTATTTTATACATATTTTCTTTATTTGATACATTAAGTTAAAATATAGCTATAATTTTAGTACAAAAGACAATCTTTATAGTGACTAACAGAGTTCGTTATGAAATACGTGATATATTATCGTATTATTTAAAACTAATTCGAATATACATATACTGCAGATTTGGCTCAACGGCGGAAGAAAGATGCGAACAGGACGCAGCATATAGACGCCAGTACGAAACGACAATGTCGGAGTGGTTGTGCGTTGAAGCAATAGTTCGACAAAAGGATCGTGAAGCCACTGCAGCCTCTATCGCCCGCCTAACAGAGGCCTCGGGAAAATCTAGACCAGAGGTTATTGAAACTGAGGTATATAATATATAATTTTAAATTATAACACATATATCGAAAAAGCGTTGATTGTCCAATTACTAAATATTTTGTTTATTCTTCATAGGTGTTTGAAGACGACTGCAGCGTAATATCTGACAATCCACCAATTGTCTCACCAGAACCTAGTGAGACCGATCAGAAGAAACTTGACGCGAAGCCAGTTCTTTCCCGAGCGCCAAGCATAGATGAAGTGGAAAATATAGAAATGGACTCTGAAGGAAAAACAAAAGATGATACTGAAGTCAACGGAGAGACTGAGACAAGTGATAGTAGGGATCATGTAGATTTAGACAGCTTGAAGGATTTAGACGACGACGATGACGAGATTTATTGTAAAAGTGTTATAGAAAATCCAGATTTAAGGCGAGAGAGCATAGCAGAAATTAAAAGGTTAGCGGAGGGCATTGTACAGAAGGGTGAAGGAAGAGGCCTACTGTGTAGTATTGATAGTGCTAATGCAAATTTGAATGGCAATGATACGAAAACAGACGAGCCGAACGAAAATAGTAGCAATCAGCCTGTCGTTCATCAGCAACACACAAGCGTGATTATAACGAACCCGTCGGTGGACTTGGCGCCATCAGGATCTCCTGCTTCCGGTGGAACTACCGGTAAGACTTTTTAATTCCTACGAGGATTTGATTTAATTTGAGGGAGAATCACTTCTTTTCAATTTAAGGTTTTAAAATTGGTAACGGTTAATGTATTTTAATTGAAGCAAATCTCAGTGTCATTGAATAAATTGTTAATTTCGGCAATAAGAGTAGTCTTACAATTCTTAAATATAATTACCACATATTCAAAACTGGTAATCCCTTAAATGAGCATAACTGATATATCTGGTAACTATTGGGATATCATTATATCTAAATTGCATTTTTAATTTGGCAATTGTAAATCAGATTTGACCGACTTGAAGTGCATCGTAACGTATTATATTCAAGAAGCGAATCTACTGGATGTTATATTTCCCAGCAAATGTGAGTCCAGCCCGCAGCCCGCTGGGCGTGGTCCGCGAGGAGTCGCAGTCGGCCGGCGCGTCCTTCGACACGCTGGAGCCGAGCGACGCGCGCCCCGACACGCGCTCCAACTGCGTGTCGCCCGCCAGCTCCAACGGAGGGGTCTACTCTGTGAGTTTTTAAGCGAAATTATTATATTGAATTCCATGACCACATTATGTTAGCGTTATACAAAGGTTTTGATGTTTTAGAAAAATGATGCGAGCGTTTGTCTTTAGTTATACTTTAATATTAGTTCAAAGTCTTCCTGATGGAAAAGAATTTGTTAAGTTACGCAGTACCGGTAGTAATTGACTATTTGATAACATTTAGTGGCAAAATTTCACGCACGCTTTCCTGTTTCAAATGACACATAAAGCAGTCGATCTTGCTTATTATCATTGGGCTATAATCCTTTCATTTCATCGGAAAAGTAAAAATCTGTTTCCAACCATCCGACATCCTTTGGAACGGTAATTCTTCTAAAACTTTATTATTGTATAGTATTATATTTTAGCATTGTTTGTGATTAGATATATTGGCAATGATTGGTAGATCTGTGGAAAGATTCGCTTGTGATTAGTTGTGTGTACTACCACAGTCGTTAAGTAGATTAGTGTACAATAAAGTTGAGTATTAAACGTCTGATGGGTATTTATGATTGTTTTCTAGAACGAGCTGGTAGAGAGCTTCGCTTTAAACTTGCATCGTATCGAGAAGGACGTGCAGAGGTGCGACAGAAACTATCCGTTCTTCAACGACGAGAACTTGGACAAATTGAGGAATATTATGTGCACGTAAGTTGTTACCGATTTATTGTTCGGTGATTAACTTTTGTAAGTCAGCGTCTCTAGAAGTTACTTTATTAAAGCATATTATGATAATAAAATAGACGAAAATATGGTAACGAGTGGTCTTTCATTATGTCGAGTTCTTTTCTTTCCGCCTATATTTAATCAAATTTAGTTGAGTAGGCCGTAAATTCCGTTTAAACATTGCACGTGGGACGGTGGTGGTGTGTCGGCAGGTACGTGTGGGAGCACCTGGAGACGGGCTACATGCAGGGCATGTGCGACCTGGCGGCGCCGCTGCTGGTGACGCTGCGCGAGGAGGCGGCGGCGCACGCGCTGTTCGCGCGGCTCATGGCGCGCGCGCAGGACAACTTCCCCTCCGGGCAGGCCATGGACGCGCACTTCGCCGACATGAGGCACGCGCCCCCGCTGACACCACTTCAATACTTTCTGTATCACTCAGTGAGATAGAAGTAAAACCATCGAAGAGGCTTAAACTTGATATCTCTCCTTTGCATTGTGTACTTTTGGAACTAAATAGTAATAGAATCATCGAGGGTGTGTTAGTTTAGTCGATAGCCCATATAAACTGTATCTTGCCCAAGGTACCGGGTACCTTTTGAGGACCTCCCGTCTTTGTTCCTGTATGTAACAGACACATGTTGCGAGAGCGTTGACCAGAATTTAGCAATTTGTACATTTTCTAATAAACACTGCGCTTAATGCAATATATTCATTGATCTCACTAGTGACTGGCGTGATTCGTATGTTCTTGTTGTTTAGAATGTGAAATTAAACCACAACAAATTTTTCTCCCAGATCCCTAATTCAAATTCTGGACTGCGAGCTGTATGAGCTGATGCACGCTCACGGAGACTACACCCATTTTTATTTTTGCTACCGTTGGTTCCTGCTAGACTTCAAGAGGGAATTACTCTACCACGATGTAAGTATACCTACGCGGAATTTTATTAACGTTATTCTAATATTACCATTATTAGTTTTATACCTTTCGTATCTTTTGGGATCTGAAATCATCTACGAACTTTGGGTCTTATCTCAGGATAAAATAAGCGCCTCAAAAAGTACATTTAACAGTAAATAATACTGCCAACTCTACGGAAAACTAGAACTATTTTGTCTTATCACTCGCGATCATTCAAAATGTTTCATGTTTATCTTAGCACATGTACCTACTACTTTTTATAAATTTTTACCCTCTTATATCGGAGTCATTGCGCATCTGTAAAACAAACATTATGTATGCATTGTCTACGTATTTCCTAAATATTGTTAGAAAGTCAGAACGAGTTACGATTCAATATAATGTTTCAAAACTAATTTATAAATGACACATCTACGCCTTTTTTTGAAACATTTTTCATTCCATTTATAATACAAAATTTCGTACAGCTTACCGTGTGTTTCGTGATTATTTGTGGTTCTCCGAAGGTTTTCTCCGCATGGGAGATGATATGGGCGGCGAGGTTTGTAGCTTCAGAGCATATGGTGCTGTTCATCGCGCTCGCCTTGTTGGAGACGTACCGTGACGTCATACTGGCCAACACCATGGACTTCACCGACATCATCAAATTCTTCAACGGTAAGCGATTCGTTCCTCGGAACTCTTATTAATTTTCATTGGAACTTGGGTACTTGCACAGTTCATAGAAATATCATATTTTGTAGCAACAATAGGAATATGTAGTGTGGAGTGCTATTCGTGTGTACGAATTCGTAATTTTTCTAAGAATATACTTTTAATATAGCTATACTAGTTACAAATAGTACAGCGGTGATAATTAATATAATCCGTACCAGCGATAACGATACATTTTATTGGAAAAAAAAATAATTGAAAGAAAGTGTAATCTAAGTGTATTAGTTTAGTATTGGTTCTTTTTTTTTTCGTTAGTTTTTAAGAATTATTATTATTATTATTATTACTTGTGAGTGATACAAGATTACGGGTACTTTTTGTTTTAGAAATGGCCGAGCGACACGACGCGTCCGCCGTGCTATCCTTAGCTAGAGACCTAGTGCTCCAAGTACAAACGTTAATCGAGAACAAATGAATGAGAACAAGTGAATGAGAACATAAGAACAAGCAAATGAACATCTAAAGCTGTTGATGCTACTAGCAAAGATGTATTTTCTTTATATATTATATGTAGTCGATTATAAAATAGTAAGAGTATCTTAGATTATTAAAGAGGTCGTACAAAAATCGGAAATATAATATTTTTAAATATTATTCATTGAAGGAACGCGAACTGGGCGTACGATAACTTTATTTGTACTGATTCTTACCTCACGTGTATTTATGAGAACAGTTATTTAATATACATTATTTGATGTCTATCAAATTATTGGTTATACTATTTTAACATGTATTTACATATATTATAAAAACATATATACAAGTATATCTTTATGCTTTCAATGTAATTTGAAAGAGATTACGTATAATATTGTTATTATAATGGATATATTGCTTTTGTTAGTTTGGAAACGTAACTTGTGTTGTACGAGCGGGTAGTGCGGTTGTAGATGGCGCCACTGTATTGCATGTGCCAATCTATCTGTATATCATATGATCCAATTGATATTGGACTATCTGTCGAGTGTGACGTGTTGACGAACAAAGGTCGCATATTATCCAAAAGCAATAATTGCGTCGATCGTTCCATCTAACCACGAATATGCATCACAGTTTCATGGAAAAATGAATTACTGAAAGATCAAATTTGATGGTGTAATAAAAGGGCGTATTTTACCACTATGGCGAATTTGATTGCCGCTCTCGGCAGATTATGCGAATGAGAAAGTTTGTCAGGACAAGTCGCTCATTGTTAATCACGCGTGTCAGCTCCAGAGTATTTTTATCTGATATCGTTCATTTTATTG
>DWEE01003704.1:0-10274 GCA_018245755.1 Parelbella macleannani
TTATACAAAAATGACTTGTAATATTAATTAAAATGTGACAATATATGAAATTTATAACTGAAAAAAAAGACCGTTAAATATCTATAAAATTAATAATAATAGGCGTTACATAGTAAATATGTATGTCTCAATATGTACATTTTTATCTTATAAAAACGTTATTATTTTTGGTAGCATTACATCGTAACCATTAAAACCGTGTTCGAACGAGGAAGACCCGCATATCGCTCGCTTTCCTGTATTCGTCAGCAGATAGACGTGAGGAAGTGCCTTGCGCGGCCGTCGCAAGGACGCGCTACGTTTTATAATTCTGGTGAAACGATATCTAACACTGATTATTCTTTTGTATAAATAATACAAACATATTATTAACTTCTAATAGTAAAGTTGGGTCAACCAGATGAATAGTAACATTTAATAATTGTTTAATGTAATATTTTCAATAAAATATTCTAAGCACAATTCTGGACAATGTACCTATTTATATTTTTCCTTATTGTCTTATAGTGTGAGTATTTTTATTACCTTATACTTATATGTGTAATGATTTCAAAAGATCAATCAAGACAGACATTTGCATAGCGTTTGTTTATTTTTCTTTGTTTGACATGTTTGATACGACGTGTAAAATTTAGATTGGGTTTGGTTCGAACTTTCATATCTTATAACTGCGTATTGGAAAATGTTTTATATAGTTCAAATTATTGATGATCAATGTCATGTAGGGTTGCAATACTTACCCAGAGTGTTCATAAATAGTTATTAAATTTAGGTAAACATGTATATCTTTGCTTTAATACCTACATTTCCAGCCTTAAAATTTTTTATGAATACATAAAACAGATAGTGTTTTAACAAGCAAGGAGGCTAGGAATTGGGGTTTCTAGGAATTGGTTTTAAACTCTTGAAATAAAATTATTAATTTAAATAATGAGTTGTAAGCAATTTTTCAATCTATCAGCACCTGTAGCCTGTGTTACAGTGGGTGGTTCTATAATTATATTATGCTAATACTGTTTCTTAGTATTTCATTATATTAATTGCTACATCTATCCGTCTAACGGCCACACTGCGATTGTGATCAGCTAGATTTTTTAATCACAGATCTAAGCACGTGCCAATCTAAGGTCATCTCCTGGCCGCGATGTTTCGTAGTGATGAATGGTAACTATTAGGAAGGCGCCTGGAGAGCGCTGTTTAATTTAAATCCGTATGGAAAAACATTGTACACAAGTTGATTCTGTAAGAAACGGGTTTGTGTCGGTTTTTGTTAATAAATAAATAAAAAGTTATTTTGGTATAATCCATTGTAATAACAACTTCAGATTGATTTATTAAAGTTACGTTCTTGAACTATTACCTGTTACAATTGATGAAATTATATGAAAACAAGAAGTCCGTTTTAAGAACATGCTATATGAACAATAACACGAACATCTCTGCCTACCTCGTAAGGGAGCCGGCTTAACGATATAATAATAATAGTTAAAGTTTATCATAATAATAGTTTTTATTTATTTATTTATGAAATTATTAAAATTTCACCAAGCTAACCAAATATGAATTACCAGTCTTCGCAGTATCTACTAAATAATATTTTTGTAACAAAATTACTCATAATATAGTAACCTTTAACGTGAGGACTGACACTACGGTTCATAGCACATTAGTGCTTATAAAGCAGCGATGCCCATGACGCACCACCCTTTGGCAAGCGGGGGACCTTCGATCAAAATTAAATAAGGCGTTATCGTAATCCGGGATGCCATCAATCGTCGCTTACAATAGGATCAGCCGCTTGTCAGAACTGTGCGATGGGTGCACAATAAGAGCGAAACACAAAAGCATAGTGACTACACGTTGTTCATACTGGGCGTTGGTTGAGGATCTGGGAGTTACCGCTAATGTTCTAGAAGTAGGCAGCTTAATATTGGCATTATAGTACGGTAAGCAAAGATTTGATTTAACACTGATGCCTCATTATTGTAGGTTTTATGATCATCATCAGCCTATAGCTGTCCACTTCTGAACATAGGCCTCCCCTAGAGCGCGCCACGTCGCTTCGTCCTCTGCTTTCTTCATCCAGTGTCTACCGGCGATCCTACGAATGTCGTCGGAAGGTTTTATGATGTAAGTATTTACAAAAATATATTATGCGTAATATAAGTCTTTTAGATTTCCCTGGCAAATACGATCAGATCATGTTTAAGTGTAATAAGTTATGTAACAGGAAATATTTAAGTCGCCGAGCGAAACTCGCTGTGCAGGTACGCGATAAACTACCATAATGTGTAATGAATATGCATCTAACGTCGATACCAGCTGACGTCTCCATAAGACATCGAACTTTATACTTAGTGAATGGGGAAGTGAAATGAGCAATGTGCATGACAAAGGTCATATCATGCTGACGGTAGGACGTGTTTGATCGCTAGCGAGCGGCGAACAGCGAACTAGGTCAAAATCTGTGAAAATCACCGCATGTCTTACATACTGTAATAAGAGATTGACTCTAGTTGGTAGCGTCAAGCACTGTAGGATTTCAATATTAATCTGTCAAAATGCTTGGAAATTGACAAGAAAGCGAGATGGCGTTACATGTAATTGAATAAATACATTTGTAATTGTAATTTATGTAGTATATGCTATATTTTACGTTGGTAGTCATCTAAATAAATTTACTGGGTGGTGACGATGTGAGCAAATCAAGTTAATGCATTTGGCGCTATTCTGTAAGTTCCGGTTGTTAATATCGCATATAATTTTCGTTCAAACATGCTATCTAGTATCTGTATATTCAATTCCGAGCCTGCTTCAAAACTATTAGTGTGCAATCTTATTATGAAGTGAAGTAATCCAGGTGATCTTTAATTTATCGCAACACAATCGTTTATCGTTGTCCCGTACGTAGTGGGTACGTCCCTGATGATTCATTGTCATGTCACTTGCTCGTGGATCCTGAATCATCATCTAACAACCGACCGATGAATAATTTGACTTTATGGTAATTACGTACAATGAAATATCGACTGTTTAGAAAAAATAATCATGGCATCGTGCATCACATGATCTGAACGTACGTCGAGGCCTATGAAACAACTAAAACTAAAGCTGGAAAATTTAAATAAAGTTAAATTCAATAGATGATAAACGGAAAATCTTACCAATCTAATTTTATAGGGAGATATAATGAAAATTTTGATTTTATTGCATCCTGCACATGTTAGTGTGCAATGCGATTTTAAAATCACACAATTATTATAACATCATGCAAGGTCATTTCTGACGTAAGCAGAGAGCAATCTTAAAATAAATTAACACAACTTTCAAACATAAAACATCTCGATGTCCTAACTCTGGCCGTCACAACGTATTCATTTTACGTATCTTTATTTAAACACCATATTGTAAGATATTATCTCGTTCGCGTCGGTCGCCCTCGGCTTGTGTGATGCCTCGCCACCCTCGGGAGCCAACAATGCGTACAATTGCAACGCACCCTGTCATAACAGTGATCGATCAGCGCTGATGAGCCGGGCTAAGCACACCCGATAACCGGGTTGCGTTTTCCAATAATAAAGACTTGCTATGCCCCTGTGCCCACGCGTCTGATACGCCATACTACGGTCGCATCTTATGTCGGTCACTCAATGAATTCCTTTTATTGTAACGATTTAGTAAAAAGTTACAATTGGCAGCACTGGTTATAATAATGATACTTAGGAATACATCTAACGCGGTCATCTGTTTCGTAACTAGACAGCACCTATGTCATACTGCACTATCACATACGAGCATAGCTCAGCACAGTCCTCAATATCAGTCACAGTATCAATGTAATCTTCAGCATACAGATATGTTTAACGGTTGCCTTTGAAAAATGAGCTCCCGTAAACCTGTAACTGTGTCACTAATAAATGAAGATAGCATTAAAACTTTTTTCTGCAATTGCTCAACAGTGACAACAGATCATTCATATTGACGTTCAAAGTTTCCATTCTCCAGACCCGGCGTCAATATTTCGTCGTTAGACGCGTTGCAACTGATTCGTCATTTCGGTTCTTAGCCCATTAATCATAGGTAGCACTATTGCTTGTCGAGGCTTTCAATAGAGTATAGGTGTAATTAAAAAGTGATAATTCTTTCGCAGCTGTGGGTGGGAGTAGGTTATGGATGCGGTTTGTCAAAGATGTATTGTTGTGAGACTGGATATCATGTGATGCCGCATTGTTATGTCAGATGTTCGGGACAATTGCGGTTATGTTTAATAAGGCGTCATGTTACATTATTAATTCTTCAATACCTATCTAGGTTAGCGTTGGCAAATAGTCGTAGAAATATATTCAGGAATTATTTATCTATTTCTCTATAAGAAATTATTAGAGTAGTATAGGTTTAGCTTTCATCGAACTTGTTGCGCAAAGTCACGCATCTTAGAATGATTTGAACAAAAATCATTTCCAATATCTCGGTTACAGTCTAAGCTTTAAAAACTATCGGGATCGTAGAAAAGCTTATGGAAACACGTACAGAATATTGACATCTGTTTGAAAATTCGCAATAAGATCGATCATTTGTTCGTAGGCTTATTAAGATTGAATATTCTAATGAAAATTTATACCGAAATTTCTTATATTATAAGATAAATAGATTCACAAATAATTTTAAATCTTACTTCATGTTTTGTTCCGTACACAGGAGCAGTAGGCGACAACTTTTGACTTTTACGGATCTTACACAGCTCGCTGCCACAAAATTTCATTTTTTCCGTTCGAAGACTACTGTGTAGCGTTAATTAGCTTTCAGATAAATGAATGGCTACGCGAGGACCATTACTCTCGCGCCGGCGCCAACGTATTCCTGTTCACGTTGGCCATTCTTGAGCGGTATCAGCGCTGCCAGCGGAGGGTCTGGTAGAGTAATCGCGATTATTATGCTTGTCGAACTATTTGCTATTAATGATTTTAATTGCTCGTTATTTATTCCGCCGCACCTGCGACGGCGACCGCGACAGCGACAGGGACAAGTAGGGCGCACTATCGCGATCTGTCGCCGGCGACATTAATCCGCGCGATGATTGGCCAAGGTCGGCCTTAGAAAGGTGACTCCGTGCCCTGACTGGTAGGCCTAGCCGCCGTAATTGCGGTAATTATTCGATGTTTTCTAACATGATTGCTGTAATCGATTATTTTGTTGTTTTGTACAAATATTTAATGGTGGTATATAATCGTCACCTCGATTGGGTTACGCGATTCGTTCATTTTTAATCGTTTTGTCCGCAATGCTCGTTGATTGACTATATTTTTTTTTACATTCACTTTTTTATCTACATTCAGTAACAACTAAAAAGAGATGAAAATAATTTTTCTTCTCACAGGACATGTTCTGTAAATATTATAATACCTACAAGACACATTTAATCGTTTAATAAAATACACATAATTACACAAAACACTTATTGTCAAATAAATTTCTAAATGTCAATTCAAAGTTTCGAATATAACATGCACGGACATTTTAAAGTAGGTATATTATCATATTATATTAATATATTTCTCAATAGTAAGTATTACATGTGATTAATTGTAGCCTGAATCAAAAGATATGATTCTCATCGTGTCGCACTGCCATTAGTAGAATGCATCGCATATCTGCGGAACCAAACCCGGAACCCCATATACGGCGCTAACGCCGCCGCTCGCGTGGCGTCATGCAAACGATACGCCACGTTAGATTAAAATCTTATCCTCCTACTAGTCCTACTAATACTCGCTAATTACTAACACGAAGCGTTCAGCTTTAATTTATTATTAATATTAAGTAACATTTATGAAGGTTGTAATTATTGCCAAATAGTATTTGGCAATGTATCAGCTGATTATGTTCTCCTGTTCTTTGCAGTTTACTGCAGAAACCTTGACTGTCTCCTCAACAATTATTTATTATGTACATATATGTTAAATGTATACACTAAAAAATATCCGTATAATAGATCCATATACAGCGGAAACTGACAACAATGGACGAAGAGATTAGTTATAGATCGTATCTGCAAATATTCATTGTGTTGCATTATAATTCATTGAAACTGTATGTTGTTATCAATAAGTTTTGTTAAATAAAATTATATTATAATTGTTCAGAGTTAGTCTTACATGAAACCCGTCTCGTATTGTGAACATGTTAGGAGTATATTACGTCATTATCTTTCTCATCAGCTCTGGGTCCAACAATGGGCGGGCGATAAATCTCCAGCAATCAGATGCACTCGCACTTGCCTGACCAGCGAATGCCGGTTGCTTACGAAACACGCCGAGATGGACTGTCGCTGTGATCCAATTTTGTGACAGATTTTGTAATAATCTTATCACGTACGAGTTTCGAACTGACAGTCTTGAAACATAACTGTACTTGTTATCTTTGACATACAATTAAGTTAGTATATTAACAGATATTGTTTTGGTGTAATATAATAAATTAAGCCGGAAAGCGAAAGACGGGTTACTGATAAAATATTGTCTTCTATCAGTATTCCATTTCTTCTAAGGTTCTACTTTAAAATCGATTTACCATTCGTCGACATCTTATTTAGACTTTTTGACTGTAACAATTTTGTACTTCCAATTGTATAAGTATTTTATCAGAAACCGTCTGTTCACAAAGCCTTTCATAGCTACCGGAAAGACAGAATTCGTAATGCACTGAGCATACTACAACACGTTGAAGTAATTACATATCTATATATCAATGTTTTTTGATGTTAATAATCGAAAAAAAGTCCTTTTGTACATCTACACTTTTAAATATCATCAAGTGTAGCAATCTTTTAAATATAGAACGTCACATATTGTTCCTTTCTTAAATCCTTCACATTTGTATAAACATCTCAAATAATTGTGAGCGAGCGCGCGCAAAGCTGTCCATCGAGCAGTTCGCAGCCCAACTAACGCGCTCGTTTTCGGTCAACAACGCCATAAATAACGCGCAATCAAATAAACTAGGTGTTTATTGTTATCGCATATTTCCCGCGCGCAAATCACGGGATTTCCATTACGGAATGGCGTATCTCGCGACAATCCGATAAGGGCACGCCGCCTCACACTCGCCACTGCGGAACCATCGCCCTTTCAGTAATAACTAAATTGTTTACGAGCTAAGTATAAAAGCATGAGTCTCAGGAATTTATGAAACTGTAAATATGAATGGGTTGGAAGAGACTGATGAATATAAAAAAACACCTCAAGTCTGTAATCATAAAAATATTCGAGACTGGATATTCTCAGCTACTTAAGTTTAAGATCCAAGATATACTTATGTTGAATAATACATGTAAGTACGTACATATATATGATTAACCATATTAAGGCCGAACTTCTCGGCAGTTAACTCGAGTATAATTAACAAAGAGATAATACTATCACGTAGAATAATGAGGCTTAGGGTGGATGTGCTCTCCACCTTGTCTTCCCCAAAAACAAAAATATGTATGTGAATGCCACATTCTAACTGTTTGTTTTTTCTATTACTAAGCAATATTTAAAGAACAAACTTGGTAGCTATATGGAGCTTAGCGCTTCATACTGCGCAAAGTGCAGCAAGTTCGATAAAATGTTAACAAGAAATAGTCGGTGTGAGTGTCCCTTGAATCGATGTTTACGAGATACTTTATGTTCTTGCTAGTCGGTCGCCTTGACGACTGCACCCGCGGTATATAGGTTGAGAATGTCGCCCGAATGTTCACCAAACAACTAATCCGTGTAACCGGATGGTTGGCTTCTAAGGCTTCCAAAGTTTTGTGCAAAACTTAAAAGGTGTTCTATGGATAAGTCGGCTAATAATTGCCTTATAACAATACGACAAAGTATTTAAGATTGTGAAATGCTTTTTTACCTAATGATATCGACTAAAATGTTGTTATGGATCTACGTCCTTGCAAATGTATGTTACAGTTGGGATTCAAACTGGTGACCTACACGCACCTATGTATTCATATCATTATGACGCGTATGAAAAGAAATAGTGATAAATAAAATAAAACAATTGATATATAGAGGAGGTCATAATAAAAATTTTATCATTAAATCCGGGTAAATAGATAATAATAAATGAAATATAACGTCCATTTGAGGAATGCAATTTTTTCGGAATCCGACCAGTGTACTGAATAATAATCTATTTCTGTCCACCTCGTCGTGTTTTTCAAGACATGTGTTGTATCTAAACACATTCAGTGTGTTGATCGTGACATCGGTATCGCGTTGATGTCTATCGCAGGACGCTTTGGTACGTTCTGTGTACGATCGTGTCACACTCGTACGTAACAAGATGCCCTGAGACATACGTGATAGATACAAGACATACATACATAGTATAGTCACAAAATTATCTTGACACTTAGAACCCACTCCAATCTATAGTCAGCTTAAATCGAGGATGCGTTGTTCTTCCTAATAACTACCAATATGTTATAATATTCTAATAGTTACTATTAGCGTTTCTTGAATTGTTTTAGCTATAAAAATTAACTTTCTTACTGTAAAGGGGCGGGAAGGGGGGCGCGTTCGGACGATTTTTCACCGTGCAATCATTCCATACTTAGGGGTGCTGAAATGTGGATGTAAGTTGGGAACCTTAAGGCACATTCTTTAAATATCATTTGATTTATAAAACATACAAAGACGATGTCAACTTATTTGGTACAAAAGTATTGTTTGATGGAACATATATGATTCTGCAAAATATATGTATAAAATATCTAGAAACCTACAAGCAACATTGTATTAAAGCATTGTGATAACATGGTCTCAAGTGGTATCGCAATATTATTTCAAATAGAATTATAAAATGATTTGTTGGTAGCTGGACCGTCGCCCGCGGCATTGAGGCTTCGCTGCCTGAAATATGACTCTACTTTGAGATATTACCGCGTATTGTTACTAGAGCAGTTAGCGAGTAGAATTTTAGAGCTACATTACCTTAATAAGTGTCAGTTGATATAGATAGATGCATAGTCATTTTAAATAAAATTACTTGTTGTAAATATAAACAAATGTTTTAACAATTAATTCCCATGGCTGGAAATGTGTTCGCTGTAAACGGTATTTACCAGCAAAATATTTGGTTTTTCTAATAAATTAATAACAAGCATTAAAAAATGTTTAGTGGACATTATAATTCAAGGTTTACATTATTGATATTGCGTTATATGTATAATAATAATATATAATTATCGTTATTATATTTCCAAGTTAATTAAACGTTTATTTAACTATGTAAATTGTTCCAGGCCATTTACTATAAACATATGTTTGTGGCCAATAAATATTGAACGTAACTTTGACATCAACCGATTTATTTACCGGCAGCAGAACAAAAGATCAGATAAAGCGATATAACGAGTCTGAACAGCATTTATCCATTCAACAGTCGAAACCACGAGCGGGCTACAAATATTCGCTACTGGTCTTATGTAAAAAGATTACGTGCGAACATTCCAGACACCTCTATCGAATCTAACGCAGAGCGCGATTAAAATGATAATCACTACTTGTGTATGCGAATTCGTAATATCTGCTCTACGTTCCGCCATTATAATAATGATCCATTGCTGTTTTTGTACCGATCTTGAAACGTAAGTTTTGTACAAATGGAGTAATGGATGATAAATTAGATGTAGAATTGTAGAGCGTTGGTGATTGTTTTGGTTAGATCATGGACGTTAATTGCTCAGTATGATTGTTGTTATTTGTTTATAGCCGTGTTTTTATTGTCAATGGATAAGATATTATTCTGAATAGTTATTTATTACGTATTGTTTGTACACGTGGTATGCGCTTGCGGATTCTCCGACGTACTTGGCAATGAAAATATGTTTTCTATGAAAGAGCCGGCGAGATTTAAAGCCAATCAATAGCTATATTGCAACTATATTAAATTGTTATATAAAGTTCTGTAATGAACAAAAATGGTAAAAAATAGACGTAAAACATTTTCGACGTATACATTTTGATAGTTCAATGAGCTTCTAGCTCTTATCCCTCAAAGGTTGTAAATATGTTCATATATGTGTGTATATTTGTACATATGTACATGTATACATACATATATGTGTGTATAACATATACTAAGCAATAAACAGCGAGTTTTGTGTTTGTAATATGTTATTGATGTTGACATCTTACAATAATTAATTTATGCCTTTATACACCTAATTTATTTAATCCTTGTTTAAATAAATATTAATTGACACATTATGTGAAGAGGGTGGCGAACAC
>DWEE01003705.1:0-10273 GCA_018245755.1 Parelbella macleannani
CACAATAAGATACCGTAAGACATTAAACTGTGAAAGTAACTGAAATATACTAATCTAGCAGTAACGATATCAGTGAGAGAACAAATTTTTTACAACAACAACAATAATAAACAAACAACAACAACAACAAGCTAACAATCAAAACTATACTATCATAAGGTTCCTTTCACACCTATAACATAGACAGAACTAAAAATTTTATTTTGTACATTTTTATGTAGGGTTTTGGTGATTATGGATAAACATCTCAGTCTCAGTTAGTAAATTAGAAATTAATGTAAAAAAAAACCTTAAATGTTCATTTCTAATTATGCACACTTAAAATAATTTTTTTTTGCAGAGCATTAAATATGATTAGAAAATTATTATGATCAATGCTAGCATCAGTATTGACATAAATGAAATCTAATACATTTTATAATCATACAATAACAAATGGCTATGACAGGGATATAATATTTATCTTTTCAGTGTTTAGTTCGGTTACCCGGAAGCCGATTGTGAAAAGAAAGAGCCTCTAAAGCACAGCCAAATAAAGCTATTTTTATGTATTCATTTCAAAATATACATGTATGTACTTACACTTGTCTTATTTAAGCCCTATTACGATGGTTACACAATTATGGTATCATACCTATTGCAGTAAGTTAGGTATATAGTACTATATAGATGAATAACAGTAACCTACTCACCCAAAAAACTTGAAATAATTTTTCGAAGCCTCTAATTTCAAGTTTTGTTACGAATGATATTATGCCCCACACTAGACCAACACTTAATATTTCAAGAGGATGCTTCGATGATAACTGAAAAGTAGCATAGAGCCTACTCAATTGAAATTGAATCCACTGATATTTGATTTGACAATTTAGGACACTAATTTATGACATTGACATTCAATATGCTCTATACATCGTTTCGTTATACCATTGGAAATATATATAAAAATAAATTAAAAATATATTAATAGTAATTCTTAATACGTTTTTGACATTATTCTGTATGAGGTGTTTCGTGGTGGGAATGTAAAAATTACAAAACCGAAGGTAAGGTTTGGAGGACTACTTTTTTTTGATTAATCGTAATAATACTATAGAACTTCATAATAAAGAACTATTATAAATGTTAATGTTACAGAATCGTAATAATAAGAACTTTAATATTTACTCTAGCCATTTGGACACATATCAATATAACCAACGTACAATTTTTGAACGAACACCATGGCTGACAACCTTACAGCGAGTGCTGTATCCGTGAAAGTATTGCCATATAATTCCATGTTTTCCAATTATTTTGCTTTTATCTATTATACTTTATTTTTACTTACAGGAAGTTATTTCCTATGTACCATACAAATGATATACACTTCATAATTAGATAACTGTATTTTAACTTGTTTTTCTCATGCGTTTTCAGTGAAAGTAATGTACAGTAAATTAAAAAATAATATTGGAAAAAGAAGAAATTATCACATTTATCTATTATTGAACACGGTATTAAATATTTTTTTAAGGTTACAACCAATTTATTTAACAAGGGTTTTTGACAGCAAAATCCTTTAGATATTAGCATTTATAATATGTTTATCAATTAAATATTGGATCATGTACGAAGTAACATATTCGTAACGTTAAACTAACAATTATTTATAATCTTTTAGTCATCTATAAGAGAATAAGAAATCGAAATGAGTTTTTTGATTAGGATTGTGTATTGTTATTGTTTTGACGTTTCAATTTATTGGTAAAATTTATGTTAATAATATAGTAACACTGGTATCTTGTTGGTGATATTTTTCCATTCACCAATCACACCATTGCAATAGAGTGCATTGACCAACCTGCTGCTGCTGCCAATTCCAGTAAAGAGCAAGTCAGTTGTATAGATGTTTGCTTCCGTGTTTGTACTTTCGAGTGTAAAGTGACTAGCGCAGCGTCGCGATGCAATCAAAGTTGTTTTGCCACTCAATCAACTAAAATGGCGTCGCTGTTTATCATTTAGTTAGCATCCTTTATGTTCACGTTCTTCAGTGATCGCATTCGAGTGAGTCATAAACCAACATAGCAATGACATTTTTATAGCACAGTGTGGATACGTTTTTAAAACGTTATAAAAGAAGACTGGTTATTGTGATTTATACAACAC
This sequence comes from Parelbella macleannani, assembly GCA_018245755.1. NCBI lineage: Eukaryota > Metazoa > Arthropoda > Insecta > Lepidoptera > Hesperiidae > Parelbella > Parelbella macleannani. The sequence goes on from DWEE01003705.1 coordinate 2,149, forward strand.
AACAATGCGCGAATTCAAGGTAGTCGTGTTGGGTTCGGGTGGGGTTGGGAAGAGTGCCCTGACCGTACAGTTCGTCTCCGGGTGCTTCATGGAAAAATATGACCCCACCATAGAAGATTTCTATAGAAAAGAAATAGAAGTGGATAATTCGCCGTGTGTTTTAGAAATATTGGATACTGCTGGAACGGAACAGTTCGCCTCGATGCGAGATCTGTACATAAAGAACGGCCAGGGGTTCGTGGTAGTGTATTCATTAACTAATCATCAGACTTTCCAAGACATCAAGCCTATGAAGGAATTGATAACGCGCGTGAAAGGATCTGAACGAGTGCCTATCCTGTTGGTGGGCAATAAGGCGGACCTGGAGCACCAGCGCGAGGTGTCGCAGACTGAGGGCTCTGCGCTCGCGCAGATGTGGGGCTGTCCTTTCGTAGAAGCGTCCGCCAAGAGCCGCACCAACGTCAACGAAATGTTCGCAGAAATAGTGCGCGAAATGAACGTTAGTCCCGAAAAGGAAAAGAGACCTTATTGTTGTTGTACAGTGCTTTAATATATAGAGTGTAATGTGGCATTTATTTCTCGTAAGACTGCTGGGGCGGGGCGGCAAGGAGGCCGCCGCGGCCCCACGGGGGCGGCGGCGCGGGCCCCGCGCGCCCCGTCCGTGGCGCTCGCGATGCGCGTCATATCACGTTGTTAATATCTTTGATACATACCATTGTCCAAACGAGGTGCTTTATCTTATATTTTCATACTTTAGTACTGGTAGATACTCCCGCAGTTATCATAATCGTATGGAACGAACGAGATACGTTATTCCTAATGGGAATGTGTATATGTAGCCACGAACGAAGATCACGATTAGCTTTATTTTGTTCTTGTGACAGGACACAAGTGGAAGCTGTGTCTGTTTGTAAACAACAATATATAATGTAAAGTAATGTTAGTAAAGTTTGTATATAATTTCATGAGATTAATGTTGTGGGGATACAAGGACGGTTTTAGAGAATTAAAAGGCCATCCAAATATGCAATAATCTTATATGATTGTGTAGAGTGAAGTGCGATGAATAAGAGTATACACCTAAGTCATCTTTCAGATTGTGTTTTATTGTGTAAATTATGTTTATATGAAAAATCAGTAATTGAGGAAATGCAGACTTAAGATTTGTCAGTTGCGTGTTTGTGTTTTGAAAGTCTACCAGGATTTGTGATAATACATATAACAAAGTATCTATAATAAAAGTTTTAAGTGGGAGATTAACAAGTGCAGTTTTATTCTACGGAAAACTCAGGTAATCTAATTACATTCATTGGGATTTATTTAGTGTTAGCAACACTAATTGTTACATTGTTAGTTGTTACCATATTACAATATCTTTAAACTTTTATATTGCTTAGTATCAAAGTACAGTGTTTACTGGTAGTTTGAACTCAAAATATAGTTTCATTAAATTCATAATTACTGACAAACTTTGTAAACACTTTTGGCCACTATATTAATAATTTAGTATTCTACTTTATGTACATTGGCACAAAATTGCTGGTCAAATACAACAATACGTTTATGTTAACTTTCAAACTCTCATAAGCGCCTACAAACTAAAAATGGTCACTGGCACAATGATAATTTCAGTAACAAATATATCATAATTTATTTCATTTGATTTTTATAGTGCTTAAGCTTTGTTTGATACAACTCTTTCAAACCATACTGTTTGTTGCCACATTTTACACAATTACTCTGTTCAGTCATGCTAACAACATCAATGATTCATTTAGTCACTATTTTCTTCTAGAATTTTAGTGATATGCTATCATTTATGTAACCACCAATATCCATGATTCATTTAGCCTCATTCACTTTTAAGAATTTTAGTCATATGATATTACAATGAACACTGTGATTCAGAAAAATATTTAGTTAGACAGTGCATACACAAAATGTGAATGAAGTAGTTGTATAGTTAAATAGTTCCAAATATCCAATCAATTACTAATCTATTTTGTTATGTTTATTAAAAAGTGTGGATATGCTTGAGGTATTTTGTAATCTGGTGAACATCACATTTTGATAAAGGATATAGATATATATGCCTGCACCAACAATTTATTATCAGGTGTTATCAATCACTACTTTACTTGTTAATGATTTGATCTATATTTCAATTTAAAGTTTCATGACTGGTACAGCATTTATGTATCAAAACAAGCTGCACCTATATGAAAAGAATATCTTGCTGTATATCTTTGTAACCATTGAAATACTATCATTTCCAACAACACAAAGTAAACAACAAAAATTTTTCATCAACACAAGTCTAATAATTTAATGAGATTTTAATCAACACTGATACATTGAAGTTGTATAAAAAATTGGATATTTTGACGATAACTGCGTACACAGCATCTAATGTTTGTTTCTTGAGTTGTTCGTAATGCTAACGGGATTGGTTGTCTGAAGCAATCGCCGCCTGGCACGAGTGAACGACTGGGCGCGTGTTGGTAAACGGTGGCGACTGGTGGACCGTGACGGTGTGCGCAACCATCTTCGGCCTAATAGCACTCATCTAATAACTAATACATTGCGATTATTTTCCATTCTTCGTTAGAAAGTTAAATTTTCTCTTGCAACTGTTACTACTCGTAGTGTTTTTGAAGTACTATTTTGGAGGGAAGTTTATAATGTTTTAGAGGTTGCGATTTATTTTCATTCATTCTGTGATGTGTGAATAGTGATTAGTGTTGCTAGACGTTGCCAAAATTCTCCACGGCAGCTGTGCGCTCGTGTGTATAGAACACTTGTTAATCTGTCTTTATCAGCATCCGTAAGTGGCACAGTCGAGTTTAAGGTCAGGCTTTGGTTATTCAGTCGTTTCGTGCGCTGTCTACTACTGTTTAGGTGCCGTTACCGGCCCAGATAGTCAATACGCCCGGACATAACAGGCGGCAGGGTGTTACAATACTTACATTTCCTCTTAGGACTCATTTGTTAGCATACTCAAATGTGATGTATATATGAGAAAGATTTTATCCTCATATGATTTAGACAAGTTTTCCGTTTCACTGATTACATGATAGAATATTTTTTGTACGTTAAAAAAATGTATTAGTACTTTTATAAATTGCTCAAAAAATTCGTACATGTTATTATTCTTAAATAGGCGACACAGAATATGCTAAGAAAATGAAACATGTGATATTTTATGTTTCATTCACAATTTGGTATTCCAGATCAAAGTGTACTTATATTATTGTTTAGTAAATCCTTAGTTGAGAGAACCAGTGAGTTGAATATTATAAATACATAGCATAATACGAATTAGCTTTTAAAGCACATCCAAGTGATTATTAAGCTTCGTTTATTGCCAGGCATTGCTGGAAATACGCTTCTTATCGAGTTATTGCACGACCTTTGCATTATAAGCTTTCTGTTTTTGTAATCTCAGGTAGCTAACCTACTAAATCAGTGGCGAAGTTACATTATGCTATAATTTGCTTCCCTTGAAGATTTCTTCATGTCTTTTAATTGCTTAATATGTCCGTTAAAATTTTTGTGTTCCTTAATTTTTACTATTATTATTTTGCGTAGTGTTTTATATTTCTTTTCATTAATATTATTCGGACTCAGGAAAACAATTTTAATGTACCGGTTCATTATTTCATCAAGTATTTACGTTTTTTTGTCTTGCCTTTTATTCACTACTTATAACCTATGTGCTCATCAAACGCATCACGTTAGAATTTTTTTGCTACAGATTTTGGTACATTAGTATTGAATTGTAATCGTAATCGTAGAATAAATCGTAAAATCACATCTGTAATCCCCGAAGGGGTAGGCTGAGGAGTGTTGTACGTTCCCACGTTTCACCGGTTGTTTACGTCCCACCATGGAACTGGGTAGAGATTTATAATTAATTTTTCAAAAATTCATAGATAAACAAAGGCAATATTCGTAAGCAGAAGTTTTGGAGTGGTTAAATGGTACATAACTATGATGATAATTATTCTGCATACCTACATAATTGCTTTTCGCAGTTTCCTAGATACAGAGTTTTCTTGATATTTCTTGCAAACTTGCCGGCAAAAGCTTGCCGCTAATCGACTCATCTTTTCGAATTATCAGCCCTCTACATCGTTGAAATCAAGGTCTTTATAACGGTGAGGAAACGGTTCCTCATTAAGGAGGTATTCCCAAAGGTTCCGCCTTATTGCCTTTTGAAAATATTTATGGAGCATTGGCAGTTCCATTTTCGTATGTATTAAGCCAATTAAATACATTGCAATTGAAATTAACCTAATAAGTAGGTAAGTAATATTTCTGCTTAGGCAGAATGTTGTTTGGTATCCCAAACTTTTTCAACTCCTTGCATATAATTGCCAATCGTATTGTGTGTTGGTATTACCCATACGTAACTAGATGTTTTCCTGGCTCAGCATAGGTCACTTTTTTACCCGTTACATATATAACTTTACGTCAGGTTCCTTACGGGATAGGCAAAGACCACCAAGTGTCAAATATCAAATACAAATTCTAATACTAATACTAATCAACTTCAAATGTTTAGTGCTCGCCGTAGGGATATATAAAGATAATTTGATATACACCAGATAAGCTGTATGAAATTTACGGATATAATATTTCTGTCACACCAATTTGAAAAATTTACAATGTAATTGTTTGGAAGGAATTATTTCCAAATAAATGTTTTATTAGGACCACAGGAAACATACGTAATTAGTAGACATCGTGTACATATTGTCGATAACTGTACATAGGAAAAAACAATGTGAATGGGACTGCGTTGAATAATTCCAAGAATTAGTGTGTCATTGCGTTTCCGCCGTGACAAGGACAAGGAAGAGAAATTGACAGTGACCAGCGCCAAAAAACAATTGCGGACATTTACTTTATTGAAACTCTGTGTAATCATTACAACAAGTGTCTGTGTCTTGTGGCCATCTGGTCACTAATGATATTAAGAAAACACTTTAGTTAATGTGAAGACGACTTACACGTTAAACAATTGTTCTGATTAAGGCACTGTGGCATAGAATTACATTGTATTAAATTTTATTAAGTAAGCGTCACTACAACTGCCATGCATTCTTTTTCTGTAGTGGTTACATAAAATTTAAAATCATAATTTATTTTTCTGTAAAAATGGATGTCATTGATGCGATTATGGCGCCTTAATGATAAAATTGAATTTGAAATTTTAATATCAACGAATTTATGTATTTCTTATCATTTAAAGAGGCAGGAATTACAATTAAACAAAGATTTCTGAAATAAAGTTATTTCGGGCATGTACTAGCAATAATCCATTATAGTATTGGTGTCTTTAGTAAATTGGTGTTTAACAAAAATGTCAAAATTTCAATCCTAATTGTTCTACATGCTCTCTCGTATCGACAGTAGAATAGATTTATGTTAATTTTGTGATTACAAGCTAATAAATGATAAATAATTTCGTGGCTAAAACTAAGATTGTATCTATTAATATACCTGACGTTAATGTAGGAAATATAAAGTTAATACAATTTTTAAAGGTTTAATATCAAAGATATCACTATCAGATCAATACAAACTGCGAAGTCAAAGTACAAACGTCGCTGTCTTTTGGTCTAAAGAATACCAACTGGATACTTGCTTACAAATCCTTATTTATCCTAAGTGTACCAATCTGTGGTTAACCTTGGATATGTATCTATTTGAATTTGGTTTTTGGTCCACATATAATAGGCATTTCCGCCCACAGCTCTTATAGTCTTTTATGAACATTTAAATGTAACTCAAGCATACCTTTTATTATTCCTAAAATGCAAAATTCTATAGAGCGTCGTCGAAAATTGTGCGACCTTGCGCTACTGGCGAAACAAAGTTTACAAAGAACAGCTACTTGTGTTACGAACAAAAGTGCCATCGACTAGTTAAATCGTAGACTACATTTCAAAGACATTTTCTCCTGACCGCATTCAATAACGCCCACACTGGGATTGCAACCGACATAATAGGTAGACAATAAGTAGACAAGTGTTATGCATAATACATTCAAGGGATTAGTCGATAGCGGTGTGGTGTAGGTGAGCTAATATAAGTTGTCCTTGCCAGCGACTGTGCTATGGAGATGTGAAGTGGATGAATATGCAAGGTCCCGCCTGGAATAGAAGCTTCGGGCGTCTCCCGCGCGCCGCGTTCATACGATACTACTGCGCGTGGGGCGCCTATAAATACACTATATAACCCATAACGCGCGCGTGTCTACGTCCGTACTTTACCTATCTGTCGGCTAATATAGTTTAAAAATACAACACAAACAATAACCCAGCATCTGGCGCAATGAACTTTTAATACGTGGGCATGTATGCTTCAAACAAAGCGATAATAAATTTGCGTCAGAATTAAAAAGCTCTAAATGACCCTTGATTTCTTTTTATGAATCAATAAATGTTTCTACTTTGTAAGGAGAAAGGAATTGCAATTACGTGCTCTGGGTAAGGGGTCGGATACTTGTACGTAATTGTTGTTTATAAAGTCGGTACAAAGACGTGAATGGAGGGTACTCCTCTGTTCTCATGATTCCAATGTTCTCATGGAAACAAAGCGGGTTCACCAGTATTATTAAATTGTGTAGTTTTAACCTATCACTAAAAGCGTGGTTTTGTGTTTATTGGCACTGAGTCAAATCGAACTTTACGATAAATTTATTCCTTATATTTTTTAGTCATTTATCTATCATTGTTTTTACATGTGTTTCCTTACATTGTCCTCACAACACGCACTTATGATTACTCCATGTGTGATAGAATGCATTGCATATGTTACCGAACGCTAAACAAATAAAAATTATGTAAAAATATATTATTGTGAGAAGTTTACGGGAACTTGTTTCAATGTAGGTAGGTACATGTAGTTTCCACACCAATTAAAATCGAATACCAAAACTTTATTACGTAATAAATATTAGTTCTTTTCGCTTTTACAGGACGTAAAATCACATTTCTATGCATGAATATTATAGAATGCGATTGTCGTTAAATGAAGAAAGAACGTACCTACCTTGTTATTAGCCATATATTTATGGCTAATAACAGATGTAACAGAAGTAATTAACAAGTAATTATACATTTATTAACATTTACCAAAATACAGAAAACAGAAAACCCTGAACACAAAAGACTCGTTGAAATTTATAGTAAGTAATCCACACAGTAATACCTACTGAGGGTTTTACTCACAAAGTTTTGATCAAATTCTAAATTGCAACTTGCAAGTACATTTGGTACATAATTATGTAGGAGTGGGATGTTTATATCAGATATTCAATATTAGATTATTTAATAAAAGTTATTTAGAATTTTTTATTAGTAACAAAGTAGTAAAAATTATTTAGAATTATTTATTAGTAACAAGAAACAAAGTCTAGGTACTAATATAAAACTTATTAAGACTGTTTATTATTATAATATTAATTCTAGGGTCAAATAGCAGTACTTTTATTTAAAACATAATACAGTAGATTCATTGAAGATCTCTGCGATCAGGTAGTATAGGCCATAGGGTTAGTTAATAAGGTTGCAACCTTTGACTTTGTAAATGATAGTATTACCGTAATTGGGTTTTACCTACACACAGCATTGAAATTGTTGCTTAGTTTGAAAATAAAACAAAACACAATTCGACCGTAACAAGGATTTTTTACTTAGGATCATTAATTACAACGTAACGGTAATAATCTTAACGAATTTAACTGTAATTTTGCTCGTGTGAATATAGTACTGTTACGGAGCGCTATATAGTAGAATACTTATGATAGAAATACTAGGATTTTTTTAATGTCAGTTGTTTATGTCTTACTCGTAGCTAATCAGGAAACGTTCACGCCTCCGACCTCATTAAATGATAAATAACTAAACTAGATACACAAAGCGACACTAAAATTTTAACAACTATATGACGAATGAACAAAATCTATTAACGGTCATTATCTAATATTTTTTTTTTTCTATAGATGTGCAAACGTCGTTTGGTATGACGAAATGGCGGGAAAAGATTTGTCTTTGTAAATCAGATAACTAAATGTGACAAGAACATGATACTAATGTTCTACATATATGCAAACTAT
>DWEE01003706.1:0-10214 GCA_018245755.1 Parelbella macleannani
TAAATTGTAGAATCTTCAACATATAAATTTTTTAAATTACAATGTGTTTGTGACTCAATATGGTCTGTCTATACCTCACATTTTGTACAGGTGTGTCCACCTATGGATATCATTTACAATTGTTATCAGTGAAAATTTTCACAAAGAAAATTGGCTACATTAGCTACATGAGAGCTATTCTTATTATTAGTGACAGAACTATTCTACTTATTTATTAGTTTTCCAGTTGACTGCCTCATTGGTCAAGTGGTTGCAAGAGTGACTGCCATTTGGGAGGTCCCGAGTCATGTACTAGTGGAATTATTTAATTTAGAATTTGTAGTAGTGCCTCAGAGTTTGTGTCTATGCATTGTGTATGGCAATAGGCTCAGCACCTATTCCATGGGACACAAATGTAACTGGTGAAACATGGAAGTATATTACACTCCTCCGCCTACCCCTTTGAGGGTTACAAGTGAAAAGATATGTTTTTTACATTTTTAGTTTTTCAGTTGACTATTGTGTTGCATACAGTCATGAGTATAGCATAATTGCCATTAAAACTTTTCTGTACACTGTTATGAGTCTGAAACGTACCTCTTTCATTATTAATGCAGCATTATTAAATAACACATAATTTTCTGTCATTACAGCAGATGTACATTAATTGCCTGAGGTCTGAACTACACTTACATTGGTAGGTTAAACACTGCATCTCTCTCATACTCATACTTTTATCAAGGGAATAGTTTCACCATCCGTCCTCCAGTTTCAAGTTACAGTAGTAAACACAGATAGAGTCCCAGAGTAGATGACAATTGGTAAACTAACAAATTACAGACATTATTCTAATACTTCACCCATTTTTTTTGAATTAAGGACATTGCCAAATTTAACAAACAATTTATATTTCGTGCCATCAGTGAGTTCTGGCGTAAGGTATATCACATCTGTTTTCTTTGATTGCTTGTCAAGCAAGGGTATCCATTGCTCTGCATCAACTATTCTGTCTTTGCGTTTTCCCCAGAAATCTACTGAGGATATCTTTATGAGCTTGTTATCTTCACTAATGTACAAATATCCTATAACATTCCTAAATGGCACAGTTGCTAGAGTTAAAACTGCAGCTCCGGTCAACCCTAAAACAAAAGAACTTAATTCAATGTTAGTTTATATACATATGTAACTATGAGGGATATTATATGAATATTGACTAATAGCAATAATAAAATGTAACAGAAGTCATTAAAAGTAGAAAGGTCAAACGTACACCAAAAAAATTTCCCTACCTATATAAGATGCTGTAAGAAAAGTGTACTCAGGCATAATATTTGCTAATTCCATAGCACCGCTGCTGGGTAATATTAAACATGTTCCAAATATTTGATACACTTTAAGCCGGTTCAACAAAGCGATATACTTGATGGTAGGAAAGTTGAAAACAGTTTCGAAGTGATTAGAACTGCAATATTTTTTTGTGTTCAATATAGACAAACATCTAAAAACCGGCTCGCGGAACCTTAAACATAACATTGTGATATTAATCTAAAATTTTTAAATATCACAAGCGAGGCAGCAAAGCTGAGGAATTTTAAACAAGCAAATAAAACTGAGTGTAGTGACTTGTAGGTAATCTTAGATAAAAATAAAAATAGAGAATATAGGACTATGTAAACTAAAAATATACCTACGTAATGTTATGACATTTCACAGTCATAAACTTTTGAGCGCTGAAAACCCGCGTTTGGTTATGCAGAGCAGCAGTATGCAGAGAGTGGGTTGTAAGGGAATCGTGCGAATGGTAAATACCTAGCTAGGAGGAATTACACAAAAAAAAATCAGAAAATTCTTTGGAGTGTGAAATAATCAATCACAGATTTATAAAATTATTATCCTTTTATTAATTTTTTTGTTGTTATTATATGTGATTCAAAATATTAATTTAAATAAGTGGTAAATACAGAAGATATCTGCATTTATTTCAAGTATGTTTCCAATAATATATAAAGACTTCGTAACTTTCCGAAACAATTGAATAAATGTATTAGATACTGTCAATAGTGTCACAGCAGTTCCTAAGTTCATGAGGCTAAATAGATAGAATCCACCGTCATTCTTTTTCACATAAAAAGGTAATGTTGACACTTGATAGAGATTCGACAAACGTCAATGCCATGCGTGGAGCTTGATGTTTTGGTTATAGGCAAAAATTAAAATTGAATACCTAACATATATTGTATATTTTCATTTTGACAATACACAACAACAAAATGTCTACTTCGCTTAAGGAGGTGTAAGTATTGTTTGTTATCTGTTAGTTGTTAACAATATGAAATTATAGCCCTCTGAAAAATTGTGCTACACAAGGCTTCCTATTTTTATGCACCTTCAAATGAATGCAGTTTAGTCGTATTTTATTGCTCTTTTTATCTCTTTAGAGAAATATACGCGTCGCATTATATAATGTCTTGCAAAATATATTTATGTTGTAAATGAATAACAGTGAATCACATAGTAGGTATATGTACTATGGTAGGGTTTTTTGCATCCTCAATCTTATTGTGGCAATTATTATTGCGGTCCATTTCTACAACTATTTACATTTAGGTAAAAGTTTCATACAGTCATGAATATAGTAATTTTCAATTTATTGATGTAGCGATAATTGCTTTTACTCAGTGTTAAAGCGAATTGTAACCTACCAGAAAATAGAAATTATATTACCTTGACATCGCTTTTTTATATTTATAACTTTTTAGAAAATTTGGATTTCAGAAAATATTATATAATGAAAGTAAATACAAATACCTGTATTGTATCACAGTTGAAGAGAACATTATTTTAATGAAATAGCCTAATAGAGCTTGGTTAAAGAGATTTATTGTTAATAATAATGTTATTATCACTAAGTCTATTCTGGAAATGATTCAACAAGTCTTCTTCTTATTGTTTAATGTTGTACTACTGTACAGCATTAAACTAACTTTGCTGTACTGTTTATCTACCAATTCTAGTCAATGAGAACTTAGGTTTGAAATGGATGGTTCAGCATCAAGAGATGATTAATAAGTAAGAAGATACAGGTGTTGTTCAAAAACTTGCATAAAAATAACCAATAAATAACTTGGGACATACTAACAAATAAATATACTATTTTTTTTTAATAAACAGTTTTATTTTAAGGAAACAGGCAGCTAAATTACTAAAAGCTAAAAAAGTATGTAGGTAGGTAGGTATCAGTTATCACACCATACTCCTCATCAATCTAGGGTATTGATCCAATTAAAATAAAATCTTGGATAACATAAAATTTCTACTATTTACAATCGTATGCTTGTATGCTTTAGATTCATATGATTTGCAATAATACAGAATACACATTTATGTATTGTCATAAGAACTAAACATGTGTGCCAAATCTCAGACCAAGCGTTCATCAGGAATGGAATATTTTTTAATGTACTAGATTCAATCCACAAAAGTCAAAGCTAATTAAAAATTTGCTAAAGATACCTATATAATAGGAGTGCTTGCAACTGATTAAGTACTCTTTACCTGCCCTAGTTGTGATCAAGGTTTAAAACTTGAAAATGTAAGAATCAAGTGCCATAATGGTCTTGTTTTATCTACATTGACAAGTCCCATAGATAAAATGTTGCAAATAAGTGGTGGTTTTAGAATCTCTTTACAAATTCATTTTGGAATCAAATTCTACAACATTACTTAAATATATTCATTTATATTACACAGATAGAATAATATGGTACAATGTATACAATAATTCATCAAAATGTATACAATTGTTGTAAAATATATGAAATACATGGTCATGTTTTCCACATAACACACATAAAACACTGGACACTCAGTGTTTATCTAAATTGCAATATAATTGTTACAACCCAATAAAACATGAAATCTTAAGTGGGCTTGTGCACATGCCAGCAAATGTGACCTGTTTTGTCAAACTAATTTTAGTAAAGTCATAGAGATATTATACTAGAGTAGGGGAGCCAGCCTAAAATGTGTCCATCGAAAAAAAAGAAAGCAATCATTTGCTTAAAAAGATAGCTAAATAGGCTAGATAGTAGATAGGCTAATAGATAGCCTCATGGCTACCTTTTTTTGGGTGTGAGTAGAATATTTTGGAAATGAGCCGCTAAAACTTAAGATTTCAGAGTCCTATACAAAATTAGTTGTATTATCGTCAAATAAAGGTTTATATACTATATGTATAAGGAGATTGTATAGTCTCGTATATCAATTGACACTAACTATAAATTTTTCTGTCATTGTTGTAGATGAAGTTTACATTACAATCACTTCAATTGTAGAGTGTGAATATACTGCTACTTAATAAACACTATATTGCCATTGTTTTGTTGCAGATATGAAAAGACAGCAGAATTTGAAGCATATTACACAGGTGGAGAGATTGAATGGACTGCAGATGGTGGGCATTTTTTTTGTCAGTGCAATGATGTCATTAAAGTTATAGACATTAATACATTTTGTTGTAATCTGACAATTGGAGAAAGTTCAGAAGATAAAGATGAAACTGATCAAATCTATACATTTAAGTTGTCACACAATAATAAAATGGTTGTTACTGCACATAAAAGTGGACTAATAAAGTTATGGGACACTGACAAAGGAGAACAATTGAAAACATGGAGATCCGGCCATAAAGGAGCAGTAGGAAAATTAACATTTGATGCTGACGATGCAAATATTGCATCAGGAGGTACCGACGGTAATATCAGGTTATGGGATTTAACACATTATACCTGTACAAGTAGTTTGCGTGGAGCAATCGGTGTGTTCACTATTTTGAAATATCATTTCGATCCTACAAAAGAATTAATTTTCGGCGCCGCAGATGATACAAAGATAAGATCCTGGAATGCGAAGACAGGAAAAGAATTATTGTTATATGCGGGACATTTTAGTAAAGTGACTTCTTTACAATTTACTCCAAATGGAGAGCATATGATAAGCTCAGGTAGGGACAGAGTAGTGATACTGTGGAAAATTAATGAGTCTAAAGCATTACGTGTTTTGCCTGTATATGAAAGCATTGAAAGTATGTTTCTTCTGCCACCCTCTTTTAATATACCAAATTTCAAAAAGAAAGTAGAAACTGAAGGAACTTATGTAGCTTGTGCTGGTGAAAAAGGAATTGTAAAAGTTTGGAATATACAATCAAGTCGTTTAATGTACGAGCAAAATAATAGTTTGGTTTCTCCTGCTGTAGAAGAAGGTGGTTTATCTGTAACACATTTATTGTTTAATGAAGCTAGGAATTTATTTTCTGTTGTTACTGTTGACCATAATGTGATTATTCATGATTTGGAGACTTTTAAAATCATTAAGCAAATGATCGGATTCACAGATGAAGTATTAGATATTATATTCCTTGGAAAAGATGAAACTCATATTGTTGTAGCTACAAACAGTCGTGATATTAAATGTTATGAGATAGAGAATATGAATTGTAGTCTTTTAAAGGGCCATACTGATATAGTTTTGGCTCTGGCCGTGTTCCCTACAAAACCAGAAATGTTCGTGTCGTCAAGCAAGGATAATACTGTACGCGTTTGGGTACAAGAAAGTGAAAATAAAATAATTTGTGTTGGAATTGGAGCTAGACATACAGGTTCAGTCGGGTCTCTTTTTACCTCTCAGATTTCGGCGAACTTTTTTACGTCTGTTAGTCAGGATAGCTGTTTAAAACTTTGGACTGTTCCTGCCGATATTCAGGCTGATCAAAAAATTAAATCCAGCCACACCGAACTAGCACATAATATGGATATAAATTGTGTAGCGGTATCACCAAATGATAAAATAATTGCTACTGGCTCTCAAGATAAAACTGCCAAACTTTGGTCCGACGATTTAGCATTATTGGGTGTCTTGAAAGGACACAGACGAGGAATATGGTGTGTGAGATTTTCACCTGTAGATCAAGTTGTACTGACATCTTCAGCTGATTGCAGTATGAAATTATGGTCAATTGTTGACTTGAGCTGTTTGAAAACTTTTGAGGGTCACGAAAGCTCTGTTTTGAAAATGGAATTTTTATCAAAAGGTCAGCAAATAATATCAAGCGGAGCCGACGGGCTCTTGAAACTTTGGAATATTAAATCATCTGAGTGTAAAATGACTTTAGACAATCACGATGGGAAAGTATGGTCTCTGGCTGTAAATAAAAATGAGTCCGTCATATTCACAGGAGGTTCTGATTCTAAATTGGTAGCACTCAAAGATGTTTCTGTAGAACGAAGAGAAAAAATGGCTAAAGACAGAGAAGAACAAATTTTACAGGAACAGGAATTAATGAATTTATTACACGATAAGAAATTGGTCAAAGCTTTAAAATTGGCATTACGAATGGAAAGACCTCTGCATGTTTTGAAAATAATAAACGAGGTATTAAAATATAGCGACAATAATCTTTCACAAACAATTAAAGAAATAAATCACACACAAAAAGAGACGCTGCTAAAATTTGCCGTGGAATGGAACACAAACAACAAAACATGTCACGCGGCACAATTTGTATTAAATGTGCTGCTTCCAGATATTATAAACGGTTCTTTGAAGATTTCGTCATTAAATAATTTCATAGAAAGTGCACTACCGTACACAGAGAGACATTTTGAAAGATTAACAAATTTATTGCAAGATTTAAATTTTATAACATATTCTGTAAATTGCATGCAGCCTCATGCCGTTAAAAATGTGTAACAAGCCTTAATATACAATATATGTAGATTTGAACAGTACTTTGTTGGTCTTATATCTTCTCGATAACTGTAATCGGATTATTAACCAAAGACTATAGACTTAAGAAATCTCTATACCACGTAAGCTCTGACGCACGTAGAGCTAAGATTTTATCGAGCCAACTTGCGAAATGTTAATTTGTTCGTCCTGTATTTGAAAGCTCGGTTAGTTTACAGAAAACCGACGCGAGCGCAGGCTTTATCTTTGGTGAACGGAAAACAATTTTCTCAATGAATGCAGTAGCAGAGAGCCAATCAAGCCAAGCGGTCGGCCCGCTTTTTGCGACCGTCGGACCTGCGTTGTGATGATAACTGTTTAATCATGTTTTTAAAAACATTCTTCGTGTGTATATTAACACTGTTAATTCAAAAGTGTGTGCACGGACAGAAAACACCGTAAGTGCAAATTTGCATTACGTATACTTAAAATTTTATTTATATTGTTATTACTATTAAGTTGTATTAATTATTACCAAACAATTGAATAAATATTATGGACTCCAGTTATATTACGACTTTTCCATGGAATGGCTCGATAGATACAATTTACAAAATAAAGCTCATCCTCAAATTTCTCATACATTTGCTTTGAAATTTAAAAATATATATATAAATGCAAAACATTAAATACAACGTTAACTAGTCCAGTAACATTGAAATTAAAGAACCCTCATATTTTTACGTCGCGAAGGAATTTTACGGTTACATATCAAAAATAACAAACCTTGGTTATGTGTAACATTGGAGTTAGTCTTAAAGTGGAACAATAGGCTGTAAAGGTGGGCTAATGTGTGGCTGATCGATTCGAGGTTTCGATCATACGCATTACACATGCTTAATATTATTGGTAGGTAAACGAAAAAATTATATTTGATTGTAAGCGTATAATTTAATTCAATGAATATCTTATTTTTATTTGTATTATTGCTAGTAAAAATACTTTAAAAAGCCTAAAAATGGAAGGTGATTAGGTATGCCTCCCTGGTAGCAAAGAGGTGTTCCAAGTTCAATACATTAAAATCCGAGTTCTTACTCAATGGCGTAACTAAATTCTTATTTGTCATAATTACAGAGAATTAGGCATAGAACCAGTCAGTTTACCTATTTTCTATATTAAATTTTACTTTCCATATCATATTAACAAAACCATAAAATCTATATTTACAGAAAAATATTTTTTTAATTCAATTTAAGGCAATGTAACCGAATAACAGGTATATTTAATTATGTTTATGGTTCATGAATATATATAGAGGAACTGCAGCATATTAGGAATTCTGGTTTGTATTTCGGGAATAAATTGAAAGAGAAACGGGATTGCTCAATAAAAAATACATTAAAATGTTGGAAAATTCTTAAACTTTAATAATACAAACAATCAAATAAATCAAAAATTAAAAACCTTATCAAAGTTCCTATCAAACTAAAAAACTTCAAAAACGTGATATGACTTAGGGTGCAGGTAATGTGGAACATAGTATTCCAAATTTTATTCACGTTTTTTCTTCGAGAATTGCTTACAGTTTTTCTTAGAAAAAGATTAAATTTCTTATCATCGAAACAGTTTTACAATCCTTAGCTCTCTAGGTGATCAATCTTTTTTAAACAAAACAGGCTATAATTATATCGAATTATTAAGTAATCAGTCACAATAATCACAGATCAGTAGATATTTAGATTGAACAAATGTACACTCCGGACGTATAACCACTACAAGCACAGTGAACCCACAATTCGCACATTAAGCACTGTATCCATTCTTCACCCCTATAGTTCTTGTTATATTTTCTTTTACAGAAAAATTCCATACCTAGTCAATATGTATTCAACCTGCAGGTTTTCAACATCTTTATCCAAAACTGCCCTTCCAACAATAACTTTATTCGTTATTGATTCCATCGGAGAGTCTTTATCATTGACAAATCGAAAAAGTGCTGATCTGGCAACGTTGAAGTGTTTAGCTGCCTTTAAGAATCCCATCTTTTCATTTCGAACAGCGGCAATAGCAGCGAACATTTCCTCCTACTCCCATCTTTTTCTCTTTTTATATTAATGGGATATTGCCATTTCTGAAATCAAAACGTAAGAATTAATGTCTACTCATAAAAATGTGCATAATAATTATGTATTTGCAGTATTCCAATTTACGTTCACTTTCGGTATTCCAAATTAAAAACATGGCAACTTATCTAAAATTCCATGTCACATTTTTAATTGTAGAAATAGTCATAACATCAAAGTGATATCACAAATTAATAAGATCACTTTACAGTTTAAATAATTGCAATGAAGATTTTACGTATCACAACAAATGAGTATAACTTATTGCATTCTTACGGGAAAAGTTTTCGAAGCAAACGTCTCGTTTCCGTGTGGCTGATAGCCCAAATGCCTAGATGATGTCCTAATTTTAGTATCTACTTGATGCATTCGTGTGTTTTGTGACGTTATGCTTACGGAAAAAAAATACGAATGGCGTTTCTATTGATTTAAATATCATAAGTAAGTATTCCAGGTTACCTACGGTATTCCAAATATGCTGCAGCTCCTCAAATTATTAATTGAGCCACGTCTCGTAACGGACAATAAAAAGATAACTATAAACCTTTTGGTATAGTTGTTTGGTATATTACGATTATATTACGTGAACACAGAAAGAAAATAAAATTGTTACATTCTAGAGCAGATTGATTGAAGACCGGGTAACTAGTTTTTCCAGTGATCCCGGTCTCGTTTAAGACCTCAACTTGTATTTAGATTGACGAATAATAAAGAGACGATGTCACAAATTATTTTTTGTGACATTTGGCAATGAAAATAGAACTATGCGTTTATTAAGATTATACCGTTAAACAGTCGCCAGTCGAAATTGCATTAACTGTTACGATGTGTAAGTAAAGTACGAAAATAGTAGGTTTTCTATTAAAATAGAGAAAAATAATGAAAACGAATTAATTGTTCCACACTGACCGATAAGATCTCGGGTAATTGAAAGGGATTATAAAACGTAGGTAATTATATATATCGGAATACGTCGGATCGGCGGTATAAAAATCACTATCGTCAGACATAGTGTGGGCGAGTAACTGGGTAATCGAACAAAGAAAAACCGCGTATACACTATGATCACATTGTATTAAAAATTAGCCTGCCTAGAAAACATTATTAAAATGGGCAAACGAAACGAGTAACAGTTCCTAGAGTGGAGGTTCCGCTCTCTTCGAAGGTAGGATAGAAAAGTCCCTTTTCATCCAACGTCTCCCCACCAGCTAGGTTCCGTTGTAGCACGAAGTTAGCAAACCATCGACGTTGTGATGGTACTGCCATCTATCGTGCTGCATTTAGTTCAACATTCGTACTAATGACCGTTTAATTCAATCATTTATCGTCCGTACTAATGATTATTTTCAATACGATTAATGTCCATACTAAGTCCATACCGTCTCCAAC
>DWEE01003707.1:0-10270 GCA_018245755.1 Parelbella macleannani
TTTCTAATACTCTTATCTTATTAATACCATCGTAATAGAGATGCACCTTCTGTAATTCTTCTGCCATTTTAAAAACAATTTATTTATAGTAAAATACACTTTTCCTTTTAAAATATTTGTTTTGTGGCTAAACAAGATTGTGAAAATTGTAGGTCCAGCACTATTCAGCTTTCCTCTGCACATTGGCATACTGCATTGTTGGTTTATTTTTGTACCTAATTGCCTAGCAACGGACAATATATAATTATAAAATATTCATACAATTACATACCTTCTATATGCGTTGAATGAAAGCGATATAAAAGGGTGTGGTTATATCTTATTAATAATTAAAAGACAAAGAGAAGAATGTATTTTAATAATGTTGACTTTCTGACTCTGGGCCATATTGATTCCTTACAAATGGCAATGGTAGCCACTTTAAAAACGGTTTCTCACGAAGTAATATAATATTTTCATGTACTGAATTGCATGTTTTCTTTTTTGATACGTAGAGTACTCTTAAACTACTGCTAATTAACGCCTACGTGCGTTAAGTTATAATATAGGTATTTTCAAGACTGCGTGTAATTTTCAGTAGTATTACTTCTGTACATTTGTTTATAATATAGGTGTAAATTTATTAAATATAATATTATTTTAACAGTTTCAGAAGTAAAAAATTGTGTATGCCCCTTTTATGTGTTATTATGTTGATTATTATTAATTGGTTGACTAAAATAAAGGAATCCTTTTTTAAAGTTCGTAAAATAAACAATGAAATGTCAAATAGATCAGTCAATGTCATATCTTAGGTGTTTGTGTTGAACAATATTATCAAGAATTACTGAATAATTTAGTGAATGTTTTATTTATCGCAATAATTATGTGACACATGGTTTTTTATTAATAGGGCGAATTCTTACAGTAAACTTTACATGTTAATGTGACTTAAAGTCGTTTTTGTAGTAATTGGTATGACACAGATGACCTATTCAGTTTCATAAGTGCATTTTCTTTGTGTATGTAAACAATTTGTATAAACTCACCTAATAAATTTCTGACATGTGAAGATATAGTATCTGTGTATAATTTTCTTTATTTCAATTAACCACTGAATAATTCTAATTAAAATTCGTTAGCTACATATAAGAAATAAAAAATTGTAAGTATGGAGGGGCTCAGTCAAAACGAAAAAATTATTTGGAACTCATGGGATCAAAAGTCACCAAGAGATATGGTCAGAGAGGCAGCTGCCAAGGGTACACACATTTATTTAGCAATCAAGTACCTTATGTACAAAAATAAGTGGAATGAGGAAACAGCTAAAGAATGGTTTTTATCAGAGGTTAGTTTCTACTAATTTCATTATTGTCGTGTTTTAGTGTCTTGGTGCCAAATTGACTGCCTCATTATTTGAGAACTGATATAATTTGATAGTATGCTTTCTATTTTATTAGTGTCCCAATAAATTATTTTTCTATTATCTTGTGGTAGAAGAAAACTACCTTTATTTTGATTCTGAATCATACTGTTGAATGTATGTCTTTATATGGACATGAATTTCTTTTCACAGTTCATATACAAGTTTAAAAATTCTTGTTAAGTTTCAATATGGCATTGCATACTGATTAGCAGAATTATTGTAAGCACCTAAAGCATACTGTTTAATTTTTTTTGTCTGCCTAATATGATTAATATTTTAATCTATTCATACTGGACTCTTATATATAAGTACTTAATAAGTAGAGTCAATAGCATCTGAAACTAAAGTGTGTATTTGAAGAGAATAATTCAATAATTATAGAAGAAGGACGTCTGGTCTGTAAGACTTGAGATATTTGCCTCTTTGTGCTCTCTGCCTATGTTGTAGGGGACCTTCCATCATGATGAATCATAGGTGTAATAAAAATATATGGCAATTTTAGGTCAAAGCTTGGACAGTCCAACTTCTAACCCGAAAGCAAATATTTAAAGTGTTGCACATATTGAATAAGGTCAATATCAATCCAGAAGATCACTTGATGGAGCTAGCTCAGACTTCTCCACAAATTGGTTACCGTGACTTCATAGTCAACCATTTAGAAAAAATGTCCAAAGATATAATACCTGAAAACCATAATAAATGGCATGACTTCAAGAGGCATTGGCATTTATTGAGCTATCTAGAGAAGTCCTTTGAAGTTGATGGCAAATTTAAACAAAACAAAGTTTTTGGCTCTGGTACTAATAGAGTGTTTGTCAATGAAAGTGAAATTAAAGAGCTCACTATAGAAAAAATTCAAAAATATCCACCAGATTGGAAAAATAAAATTGCTACCACTTTGTTTTTCGACACATTTGGTAAGATTCTTTATTGTTTTATAACAAAGAACAGGTTAAATATTTTGTAATTAATAGTAATGAATGATGCTTCAAACTTATTACACAAATAAAAAATTATACCTAAATTATATAATATGTGTTTTAAGGTATAAAGACGTCTGCAAGTAATGAGTTAGTATGAAAATATTGAGTCATCAGTAAATAGAAAATATTTATTTCATATTAAATTTATTATGTCAACAAAATTATTCAGCCGTCTTAACATGTATTTTTCTGTATGGCAATTGGATGTAAATTTATTTTCAGAATTCACATTGTTAGACTTTTCTTCGCCGTCCCAAATGTGGAACTACCTAATAGAACAGAATAAGGCGATGATTTTGGTGCGCTGGATCAATGTGCAGATGTCGGAAGTGGTACGCGACATGAATGCGCGATACCTCTTTTTTACAAATGAAAATTTTGCCGACAAACTTTTAAATATCGACACCAAGGGATTTCATGTGGATATTCTAGAGAATTTGGACAATATTTTCCGCACTTGGCCAATTACAAATGAAATGATCGAAATCGTAGCAAAAACAGATTGCTTTGCTTATACAAAAATGTGTATTTATGACACACTGTGTTCCTATGGAGTAGTTGTTGAAGAAGAGCGTAAAGAATTGTGCCAAATAATAGCGAGATTAGCGCGGACTCAAAACTTGAAGCTCATCGATGAGATACTCTCTGAATCTTGTGCAACTATCACTAAGCAAGATTTTTATTTGGAGTTAGCAAAATATTGTGTGAAGAACAAATTATACAAAGTGTTAACGATGTGTGTTGACAGTCACATCTTAGATACGGATTTGTCAAACGTTGAAGAGGAAGCAAGAGACTGTATCGAGCTGTGGTTGTTGTTCAAGAGCATAGAACAAACATCAGACAGGCAGAGTCATGTTGTGCCAGTATACAAGACGTGCCAGCAAATTGCCAACAAAGATATTGATAACTATATCTCATCCAATCCTCATCTTGTACTTGGCATGATACTCCTGGACGATAACACAAGCTTGTTCGATATTTTCACGAAAGAAAACTTTTTACACTTTAAAGATTTCAAATTGCCAAATAAAGGCTACAGACATAAACTTCCACATTTGAACAATGTTTTCAAAAAGTATTCTAACAATAATCATATGTACGACTGTAAAGATGTCAACGTATATCAGTTGCTTTCGGGTTACCGTGGGTTAGATGTGTCAAAAATATTCGAATTTCAACTCGTTAACCAGAGCATTAATCACTTGACTACTGATAAACCTGACAGACGGAGTTTGGGTAGCCTTCTTTCATCAGATGTTGATATTCGGGCGGGAATAAAGGCTTTATCGCAAAGGTCAGTTGACATGCCCGATTTTGCTAATGAAAAGTTAATGAAAAGATATGGATATGTAGCAAAATTAAATCACATTTATTATTTGAAGCAATATCGTCCTTGTAACGCTAGTCAGGCGTTTGTAACTCAACAGTACCAAACATACAATCGTCTTCAAGAGAAAAGCATAAAGAGCGCTTGTTGTGAAGCTCATGCGTTAGCTTTGCAAAATTGGTCCGACCCGGCGATGGCTGCGTGCGCTATATCGTTCATAGCGATGATAGGGTGTAACCCTGCGAGATGCCGGGTGCATATGTCGGCCACGCGAATGATCAAACACCATCTCATAAATCGCAAGCATATGAGCGAAGAAAACGCAAATAAAATAATAAATGAATATACTGCGAAACTAATTCAAAGCAACGACGAAGCTGCGAAATATATTCTAGAACATCTAGAAGAAATCACATTGACAAAACTGAAAGAGATAGATGAGAAAACGGGCAAGTTTGATATGGCACAAGTTCTATATGAATCTCAGACTATGGTCAAGTTTGCTATGTTACACAACTTGCTCTTGCCAGAGAAGCAACTCAGAGAATTTGTTCGGGACAATTCGTGGTTCAATTTCTTGCTATTCGGGGATGTATTCAGATACCCCTTGGCACAAATGTTACCATTGTCTCAGGAATTCGAGAAAAAATCATACGCCGAACACTTGAAGTACATAATGTTGCATAGAAGTAGTGAGGAAGATAGAGAGAGCAAGTCCAGTTCAAGCAATGGACAGAGAAGAGTCAGAAGAATGAGTTCCGTTGATTCGGTAAGTTATATGTAGAGTCAATATGTTAAAATATTTTTTAAGGTTCTTAAAGCCTATGAGTTCTCAATAAAGCAACCGACGTATGGTCAGCGTGGAAGATTGTTCTAAACTATTTTCAATATGAGAGAACTTTGTCGTAGACTGGAACTGAAAACGAAGACATTTGGCATTTGCTACCTTTTGCCTACCTCATAGAGGATCTGGGGATATCAAAACAGAATAAATAAATAGATTGTTATCTTGTTCGCCAGACCCCATCTCACAGTAGTTCGACGAGCGATTTTTCCACGGGTCAGTACATGGGACGGGATCTGTGGGAGGTGGCGGCGGCCTGCCATGGACCCGAGGACCCGCCCGCCGCTCTGCTTCGAGCGGCCTACCATTACAAGGAACCCTTGTTGGTTCTTATCGCCACTTGTTATGAGGTAATACAGTGCGATATGATATTTTCATTAACTTGTACGTTTGTGAAACTAAAATAATTTTGATTATTTTATTAATTATGGGTATAGTTTTTGATTCGAATTTAACTGAAATAGATAAATACATGAAATCGCTAATTTTATTACTGCGAGCTGGATTGTAAGCAGTAAAAAAATATCGGGAGTAAAATATAGATTTAGTGAAATCTGAAACCTTATTAGTAACCCAGTTTGTAAACTATGTTTGTAAGTATTATTGACAGGTAATGACGAGTTAAATTTTCAGCCAAACGCACTGGATGTGTTATGGGGTCATTGGATTCTGACTTCCTTGGATAAGACAAGCGAAGGTCGAGGAATTTCAAAAGCAGAAATTGCACAGCTGGTTCCATCGCAACCGTTTCAGTACGTGGCCGAAATCTGTCTCCAGGAAGGCTACGTGACCACTCTTCACGAATCCATGCTCATATTTATGCCTGTAAGATATTATTTACCGATTTTATTTAACCATTTTGCTTTTAAGAACAAATATTTCTATTTTAATGACTTCTAATATCTGGGGACCATGTTGTCGAATGTGTCATATGCTTTCTTTATATATATCACTCGTCATAAACGAAAATAAAATAATATTTTTCTATTCTAGGAAAACCCTTTGACGAATCTAACGTCGTTTTTGTATCGATGTATTCGCTTACGGGTATTCGATAGCGAAACGAACAAATTCCTGGTGAGCTTCCTGCAGATATGCCAACGTAAATATAGTGTCGACTCGAGCAACTTCAACTGGCAGATTTCAAGGGAGTCCCTTCAGAAAATCGCTGTCTCTCTCGTCAAAATTGCCTTATGCCATTGTTTCGATAGCGCCTTCCACCAGAGGGAGTTTTTGAAATGTTTATCCGAAGCACATTTTGAAAAATGTTTAACGGGTTTGTAATTATTACCTTAAAGTGATAACATAATTAAATGTGTAGTTCTGCCCAAAAATATGACACAAGATAAGCCACATCTTACGGTATATTTACATGCGTCATATTTTAGTATTTTCTCCCTGCATTCTTCAGACCTGAACCCAAAAACCTATAATCTAACTGTGGGCAGTTTTTACAATTGCAATTGTATTGTAATAGCGAACAATTTGTCTCGCTCTCAAGATTTTATACCTACTTGCATTATGTTCTAAAAGCACCAAATGTACATTTTTTTTTCTCACTTGCTGTTATTTTCAGTTCCCTCTCCAAACTTTTCAACGCTTTACGAGATATTTCAAATATCAATGGAAACGTCTTTAGTCGTCAATATCTCCAAGATGTTACAAGATGACGCGGGTACGTACCTGTCGGAATGTGTCGAAGCGTATACAGCGAACCAAAACTATGAGGTTGCTCTCAAAATTGCCAAACTAGCTGGCTTACCGGTTAATGACATTTTGATCGCCGAATCGACGCACAAGTACGAAATGCTTTTGGCCAGAGATACTGTAACTATAGACTATAAAGATTTCACGTTCTTCATAGCCGAATGCAGCTTAGCCTTCAAAAAGGCCGGCGTCCATTTCAATGAGGCAATTAATTTTCTTGTCAAGCAAGTTGAAAATATAACAAATCCAGTTCAAAAGTTCTACTCGTACCGAATAATTATGAGCTGGTTCGAAGAGAGTCATGAGTATGGACAGCGAAGGGAGAATATAGAACATTTGATGTGGGATTCGTACTTCCAGAGCGAAGATCGCGAGGACGTATTTCTGAACAATTATCCGAGTACCCTACATTTTATACTAAACGGTCAAAAGGATCCGAATTTATCAAGAAAAATAGGGCAGTCGGATGACGAAAAGACCTTTACATCGTTGCTACACGAAATCGAGGTGGAATCGGATGTAGGGAACATTGATAATGTCGTATTATTGGAAGACCCAGAGGCTATTGAGATCTGGACAAGGACCATTCACCAGCTTCTCGAGTTGAAACTCCTGGTGGAAGCGTTCCGTCTCTCCGCAATGTTCAACACCCCAGCGGAGTACCGCTACAGGTCGCCAGCGTGTCCTGTGCAAATAATACGCACTTGTCTTAAGTTGGCAGAAGGCACATGCTCTCCGTATGAATTGCCTCAGGAGTTGCGGTTGGTTATTGCCTCTTCCACTTTGCAAAATAAATTGACAGGTCTGTTTTATATTTACTACCTTCATCATAATATGTAAAATATTTCTGGAATTAATGAATAACTAGACTATTATTGTAATTTTTATACACACACGCCGATTTCAAAGATTTCTGACTCATAAATATTGTCGTCAGTGTCAGAAGCGTCGGACGCCAGTTTCGAGGAGTTGGTGGTGATCCAGGAGCGGCAGGACAGCAACAGTGTGCCACACCTGGCCGCTCGAGAAGAAGCTGACAGATTAATGGCTTTGGACGCGTTGGCCGTCAGAAGTGGACTTTCTCTTGCTAAACAGGTGACTTCTTATTTTATAATCTCACTAGCTTTCCGCCCGCGGCTTCGCCCGCGTGAAATTCCGATACGCGCCCCCCCTTTTGTCGCCGTGCACGCTTTTCTCTCCGTTGCACCTATCAATTTATCTCTTTTTATTTATTCGATACATGATTTTGTCTTAAACAGTTGAACAATCTTTCATGATTTTATGTTTGAGAATAAGGAACTTCCATACAAACTTTCATCCCCTATTTCAACCCCTTATACCATTTTTTTCGCAATAAAAAGTATCCTATGTCTGTCGCAAGTTCAGTTCTATCTTCATACCGAATTTCATCAAAATCGGTTCAGTGGTTTCGGCGTGAAAGCGTAACAGACGGACAGACAGACAGACCGAGTTACTTTCGCATTTATAATATTAGTATGGATTTAAGTACGTTAAATCACGTATTACAAAAATCATTCTTCATACTTGCATTTTGAGTTATGCAGAGTGTAGTTTGTTGTCTTATTACGGTCTTGTCGTATTTCAATTGATAGATTACTGTATTGTAGTATTGCAAGTTATACAGAGGGTAGTTATTGTCACTGCTTGCTTGTTGTTGCGTAAATTAAATATGTCAATTAATTTGCATTTTTGGAAAGATTTTTTGTTATTGATTATTGTTGAGTTTATCGCAATGTCTACTGAACATGTGCTATTGAAAGTTTTTTTTTTTATTATTGTAGTAGTAGATATATTTCTGTAAATTGTTCGCATTATTTTTTGAACATTACATTATTTCCGTTTTTTTTTAATTATTTTATTTTTAAAAGCTCGCGACTGAAAATATTTTTGTTCTTTCTAAAATCGCTCCGAAGTATTCGTAAAATATGAACTATGATTTATGCATTATTTTTATTTAATTTCGTAGGTGGCTAGCTACTACAGGATCGCACTGCAGATCGGCTGGGATTATACGTCGGTGCTAAAATATCAGAACCGTGCCTTGGACTTCATAAACTTAGTGAGCGGACGTGCGAGGATGTCTTTGGCGAACCTCGTCTTCAGGACTTTCAACATTCCTTCGAAACAGGTATTGCTTCGGATATTTTGATAATTTGCTTTTGGTTTATTTGGTTTTACATAATGCAGTACTTCTGGTTTACCTATATTTCAATACTTCTCTTTTAGGCATCAGATTCTGTATACCATCCATTTAGGTTTTCTGCAACAAGAACAAAAAAGACTATCACGAATCAAGAAATTATTATTTCGAATTAAGTGTAAAGTTCAGTTTTCTACTTATCTTTTTCCAGATTGCAGAATATCTTTGTCGCGAGATGGTGGCAGCTGTCATTTCGCCACACCTGGTAAAAACCTCGACATTCAGACAAAAGGAACATTTTCAGTACACTCTGTGGGGATACGTGCTCAATTCTGACCTGGAAATGTTTTTGAACATGCGGCCAGATGCATGCAGCCTGATTGGTAGGTTAATTTTGGACCATCTGATGGCCTTCCAGAAGATTTACAAGGCGAATACGGCTACTAGAATCCCGGAAAATACTCTGGATGATAGCTGCCTTGATGTAGAGACACTGATAGATGAAGAGTATCAGAATGTTGAAGGTGATGAACTAGAGTCCCTACTGACTGAGGAGGGTACAATCATGTCAGCGGAGACTTCATCGACATTCTCAGTGTCTACAGTATACACTGCTGGAAATAAGATGTCGAGGGACTCAAGAAGGAATCTCTTTGATGTGATCTCCAGAAGCAACGTCCACATACCTTACGAAGTGAAATCGAATATACGGAAGATTACTAAGGGCGCCAAACTCTCGACGAAACAGGTATGCAAATTACTTATAATTACTTGTTATAATTCAACGAAGCACTTGTTGGAATTTAATAAAGCGGAGTTAACTATCACTAAGGTGTTAAATTTCTGAACGCAGTATTCTTTCCATAGTCCGGAAACCATTGTTTCACGACGAAAGCACGTCAACCTACATGTATTTAATGGAGTTAGCCGTGGTAAAGGTTTTTCCAGTTCATTAGCATCATCATCATCATTATCAGCCTATCTCAGTCCACTTCTGGATATAGGCCTTCCCCAATGAGCGCCATCGCGCTCTGTCCTCGGTTTGTCGCACCCAGCATCTGGCTGCAGCCTGTCGCTGATCGCCATCCCACCGTGCCGGAGGGCGTTCTACACTACGTTTGCAGAGCCGCGGTCTCCACTCCAGAACTCTTCTACTCCAGCGGTTGTCGTTTCTTCGGCGGATATGCCCAGCCCATTGCCACTTCAACAGCTAGTCGTTTGAGCTATGTCGGTGACTTTGTTTCTCAGTTACATAAGTATAATCGATTTGCGGCCGGATGGCGTGTGGACGGTTGGGCAGTGCGCGGTGCGCGGGTGCATAGTAAAGCGCGTGGCTGGGTGCGGCAGGTGAACATAGTGTCGCTGGAGCTGCTGGTGGCGGCGCACGAGTGGCTGTCGTGCGCGTGCGACACGGAGGGCGTGGCCGTGGCGCTGCGCTCGGCGCAGGCGCTGGCGGCGCGGCTGCTGGCGGCGCGCTCGTGGCGGCTCATGGCGCGCCTGCTCACCGGCCTCGCGCGCTACACCGAGTGCGCCTACATCCTGCAGGTCGCCCCGCACGCTTCTTTAACTTACCTTCGCCCTCATTGTGCCTTGTTTGCTCATTAATGGGATCAAAATGTATCAAAATATTGAATTTGAAGTTCTGTGACACACATAGAAGTATTTCGCATCGCTTTTCTTCTTTTTTTTCCCAAATAAGAGCAGATTTGTTTTTCGCTTTGCCACAACTCCTTTAAATATTTGCAGGCATTGCGCGACAACCATCAATTCGAATTCCTCCTTGGTCAGTTTGATTACATGCTTGGTCAAAAGCAAGACAAGATTGCAGAGTTTAAGCAAG
>DWEE01003708.1:0-10270 GCA_018245755.1 Parelbella macleannani
TAGTAGTGGCTCGGAGTCTCGACCCACGTACGGTGTATGGCAATAGGCTTACCGCCTATTTTATTGTAGGACGTAAACATAAATAGTAAAACGTAGGAGTGTACCACACCCTTTCGCCTATCCCTTCCGGGATTATAGGCCTGATGATACGGTACAAACTCTTAAGCTTGCGTTCTTTTATTTGGATGACGATCTCACTTATAACACACATTTTGGCATTTTAAAACATAAACAATTCGTTAACAGTGTGCAGACAAAGCTTTCCAATACCCTATACGATAGTCGAAATTATACATATAGACTCAATTCAGTTTATCATCTACATACAAATATAAGCCTACTGTTGGACATTATTACAATGCCTATATCAACTGTATATAGGACTGTCAGATTTCAGTTGTCAGAACTGTCAGTTTATAATGATGTAACTTATCGGCCCATTTTATGTATACTTGAACTACTGTTTACGCGATGTTTTCTATGCGAGCGCATGGCATCTGCAACGCTTAAAATAATTAAAGAATTCACTCCATGTTGAATTTAATAGCGAAAATAATCACCAGTCGTGTAGTTTACACAAGGCTAACGGAATCTAGTTACATTTTCTTTTTATTGACGCTAGCTCTCTTGAATTATAATTTGTTTTAGTGTACCTACTAATGAAAGATTCTTACAATATTACCCGTTCACAGAGTGAGTAATATTCAATGCTGAAGAGTTGTATCTCGATATTCTCAAATATGTTTTGAACTTACTCAACGTACCTACTGGTCAGTCGGGAAACCTATCTTTTGAACATTCTATCTACTTGATCAGTTACTTTTAGTATAATTCTGAGATAAATACCACTTCGATTGAATCGTTGATTCATTACTTATTGTTAGTCAATTTGACCACTAAGGCGGGGATCCTGGGTTCGATTCCAACTTGGCCGAAAATATATGCGATCAGTATATAGATGTGTAGTTTATCAGGGTTCAGGTTACCATAGGAAAGAGTCTGCTTGATTTGAAATCAGAGGTGTGTGTGGAGATCAAGATATTCATATTTCTTTTACTACTGAAATTCGTTATACACAAGTAAATCAATTTGAAGCCTCATTGCGCTTTTATAGCTCGACGATCGATCACACCTCACAATTGGCTTTGTTTTATTTATGAGGCGTTAACAATGACACATGCCAATATACGAGCTCGGTGAGTGACGCGCGACTTCACTTGAAAACGTCTATAGATAAGCCCGTCGCGTGTCGGGCCGACTTATTCATTACATGTAATACACGAAACATAACAATGTATACGCGTTCATTTTGAAACATTCTAAATTCAAATCTCTATGTCATTAAGGTCGGATTCGTTTTGAACACTCGATTCCGAGACGGCGAACGGCGCGGACGACACTTCACCTTATAGTTGTCGGCTGCGGCTCAAACAAGGAGGTTTTTGCGAGAGGTAGTGCTATCGCCTGGGAACGTCAAACAGTCGGGCCCGTCCCGCGTGCCACCGCCGCTCGCCACTTGCGCCACAAACGGGGAAATACCTCTCTACGCCTTCAGATAACGAGCTCTCGTTATCTGCTATGTGAAACAATTGTTTCTACTTGATTTCTAATCGCTTGTTTCTGAAGCGAACAAGTGGAAAAATTGAAAATGAGTACATTTTCAAAATTACATTTTAATTCATCTTTAATCTTTAATTAATTTAAAATTACTTCTCATTTCAATCAATATCAATCGGTATCTCAAAAATGTCCTAGCCAGGTGTTATATGAGGAAATTAATTACCCCAACCATTCTTTAAGTACCGTAATTATTATAACTAAAAATCAATGGCAATCAAGATATAGGTAGGTACATCCCTTTTCATTCTGTAGCGAATTTATGGCAAAATGTGTTCAGTTAATTCGTTATAATATTATATGTTAATTGAGATGCAAGCGATTGTGGATGCTTTTGATTAATTTGATGTGTATCGGAACTGCGGCGCTTGGTATGCGCGCCGCGAGCCCGCGTCCGTCCGGTGCGACACCGATCGGCGAGCGCGGCCGCCGCGCCGCTGCCACCGCTACGCGGGCCATCGTTGCGTTATATTCAACTCCCTTCACGTATATAATATAACATTACGCCAATATTTCCCCGAACAGGGTACGCAGAAGAGGGTAGTACTCCCACGTGTCATATGTTATGTCATACGTCCCGTGGAATAGGTACGAGGTGAGTCTATTGACATACATCGGGCAGAAATCCGCACTTGGAGCTACTATGGGGAATTTCTTATTAGAAATGCCTGATAATACTTTGGCCGACGCGGGTATCGTACTGAGGACCTCAGAACTCAGGACTCAGAATAATGTAATGTTAGAAAATACCAAAACAACCGAATTATTCTTAAAATAAGATACTTTACTGCTACTGTAGTTTTCAGATCTGATCACTCAAAACTGTTAGGAATTGATATAGAAAAGACTAAAATTACGCTCGAATTATTAAAAAAGATAAACAAGGCATATATGAGTTATTTTAAGCTCTTATTCATCCACTATTACGATAATGTTGACCTTCCTTCCATTTAAATTATTTCACAAATATCTAATTCAAACAAACATGTTTACGGTGAAGCTATAAGGATTATTACATAAGAGAGTGCAATTTTTTTTGCGGTGACTCGAGGCATGTACGTTTACTTACATACAGGCTAAACAATGGCACTGATACTCGTAATTCATAAAAATTTGTCACACATAACTTTTCTGCCGACAGTACAAAAAGGCGTTACGGTATTCTTGTACAATCAGCAGCAAAAGCTGTGCGACAAACTTTTACCGTCTATATGCGCTTAGACAGTTTTTCGATGTATGATTCGATTCGAATATATTACCAGTGTCGGCAACACCTGTCAAAGACTGTGGTGTTGCCGTCTAGGCTATAGTGTTGTCAGCTCCGCGACAGTGCTACCCTCTGTTTAAAAAAATAATGATACTACCTAAAACACAATACTGAAATGAAGACTAGAAGTTCTATAGAAACCAAGCGCCACGTGTGGCGCAAGTCTTGAAGTCTACATTACGACAATGTAAAGACAACACCTGTATATTTTTATTCTTATTCATATAAATATTAAATAAGTACAATCGCAAACTTTCAATGTACACCGGATCGATTATTGTAAATACACAAAACATGAATGGCAGCGAATGAAGAGGATATTACATATCATGTTATAAAACATAGATCGTTAAGACGCAGCGAAATAAATAAAACAACACGGTGTTTTTACTTCTAATGAGGCGTATTTGCGCGTCAAGTACGCGCTGAAACAGGATCTCGTTACGTACGACGAGCGAGTTGCGAGCCAGAGGACAGTAGGACCGTTTACAAAAGGACGATTGCGTTCGGAACGATATTATAACGTACTCCGCTTAGACTATTAAATAAAAAAAAATTAAAGTTTTATGACTCCTCACCTCAACGGTCAATCCTCGCTTCAATCGGCGAGAAGTCATGATAAAGGATCTCGTATAGGATCTCGTATAAATTATTCGAGCCATTCCGATAAACATACGTGAGTTAAGCCGTTATAGATATAATTAAGTTTAATATTTCATTTACTGAGATAACTTACGAAATCAATTTGAAAGCGTAAAACCTTTCCAAGTTTCACTCGAGGAAGCATCCCTCCTGCACCTGGTTGTTCTGCTACAAGAACATCTAACCCATAGTTAAGACTCAATCTTTAAGGTAACTTATTGGAAATAATTTTAAGTCATCGTCATTCTCATCAACCGTTTTGAATACAGGTCTCCTCAAAAAGGGCAAATTTGTCTTGGCTATCACGGACCAAATGTGGGCTGATAAAATCAACATACGATAGAGTTATGGAGAACGCTAAGTAAAGTATAAACAAGAGTACCAATGAATTAGAAATTTCAGTACAGTAAGCATGTTTCATATTTTTTTAACCTTTTTAGTGACTGTGTAGTAACTGCCGATGTGACTACGCCCGCTTGTGGTCTGCCTAACTGAATCCAGGCAGATAATCTGCAGCGGGCCGCATCGCGGGCACAGTGGAATGCAACAATCGGCGCAGACGCACAGGTGCGCGCGCACCTGCCGCGCCGTCCGCTCTTGACGATTCGCTGCCATGCTCTGTAAATATCGATTAAACATGTAATACCCCATTTTAATTATCTCACCGTTCTCTTAAAATATGCCTCATTATTTTGCACGTTATAGGAATTTTAAAAGAACTCCCGTTCTTAACGTGTTGTTAAGTTGTCACGTACCAAAACGTTTAAATTATAATTTATGAAATGTCGTTTTTTTGAGAACAATTGTCTTATTTTTTTTGTGGAGACAAAAATCAGTATGTCACAACTAGTTTTCAATATTTAGATGTTTTAATTTTTTTCGCAAGTACGTCTATATTTACAAGATTTTGTATAATGGTAGATTTCAAATAGTGAATATTTTAGTTAAACCCACCTAAATAAATATTGCACGTACCCAGGCCTATTCTAGTTATTTACGTATTTGGTAATCGTTTTC
Organism: Parelbella macleannani; assembly: GCA_018245755.1. Lineage (NCBI taxonomy): Eukaryota > Metazoa > Arthropoda > Insecta > Lepidoptera > Hesperiidae > Parelbella > Parelbella macleannani. Next base: position 4,544 of record DWEE01003708.1, read on the forward strand.
GGCGTCTCGGACTAAAAAAAAAAACAGTTCCTAAAATTATACATAATTTTGCAAAACAATAAATACTTCCATAATTTTGGTAACATCAATAAGGGTTCAAAGTTTTATAAGGAATATAATTCCAAAAAACTTATTCAAATCTCATTTTTATTCAAATTCTAATTTATTGGTAAAAACCAGTGTATGAAATAAAATCAAACAATATTTCATTAGCGTTCATTATTTAATACATAAAAGTAGGTACCTATATCAATAAATAAATAGCAATTTACCTTCGCAGCTCCACGCTAAGATTCCGCCCGTCATAGGTGCCATTGCCATAAACATAGACAAGGAGATAAACAAGCAGAACCAGAACAGATAACTATAATCATCTGTCAAATGTCTGCGCAGCCGGAAATCGACACAGAAACCTGTGAGCACTGAGCTACACATAATCATATTCAATATTATGCCACGTGAACTGCATATTATTAATTCGGCATGTTTGTCGAAATGTATAGGAAATTGGAGTAAAGAACATGGATAATTCACTGTTATGATTTTAACTCCTAGCGCAAGTAATACGCAAAGAGAAAAAAAGCTTTATGAATTATTTTCCATTAATAAATTCAAATCTCTTTGCTTATGATGTAAACCTATTTTTATCTGTATACCTTTTACCCGATACATAAGAATAAGAAGTCTGTAATAGTTTTTTCAAATCCGATTTAAGTCTCAAATCTTGCATTTGCAATATTGTTGAAATAACAGTGATAATTATTGCTTTTGCTGCAACTGAGGCAAGCCATACACGATGACATCGATCAAACAGACCTCACACTTACTATTACCGAGTGTTATTGCAAGAAGCAAATGCAATGATGCTTGCTGTAACGGGTTTTTAGAAACGTATGTTTGTATATCCAATTTGGTGAATTGCACGACATGTGATCTTTGCAAAGAGATGAGCGATCATTAAATAAATACCATAGAACAAACAGATATTGGTGACCGTTAGCGCGGGGGCGAGCAAACTCAGACGACCCATATTTGCGCAGTTGACCCGAGCACGTTCATTCGCTCATTCAATATCTCCGACACGTATTCGAACGACAACAATGTTTTATGAACGCAATTACACCGTGAACGAATGTATTATGCATCTATTGTCAAACTGTAAATATTTGACACTTTCATTAAACATAGGTTGACAATTAACAATCGCTCGAATAGATTTCGCCGCGAAAATATAACAAAAGGCGGATATCAGTTTGGGGGTATCAAATACAATAATGTGATTATAATTGCGAAAGTATAGCAAAACGTTGTTGAAAGATGTTTGGAAACGGTCTGATGAGTAAACAATGTCTTGTTGACTGCGATTCTGTTGGAACTAACCGCAAGAACTGAATTCGATCCGCGCATATTATGTCTCCGCTACCAAGCCTTTCGATCTGAATGAAAACTTTTGATACGAAATACTCTAAATAATAGATATAGGTACCTACAATTCTATCCAAATCAATTGATTTTAAAATGTTTAGATTATATAAAAGAATCAACGTTAAAACGTTACTTTTTAAGAGTAAGTACCTATTATAAATATCGGTTACCTACTAAATACTAAATTAACCAGACTTTAGAAATTACTGCCTGCAGTTAGGTAGGTATACTAATCTGTGACAAGAGTCGAACAAGCATAGTAGATATGTATAATATAAAAGTTTCCACCGAATCCTCAACTTATAAGTACATACTCGTAGATATGCAAACTGTTCTATTCTTTCACTGTTAGGTACGAACTCTCCGCGGAATGAAAATGGTGAATGTCAATAAATCATTAATTTTTATTTAATACTTATAATATGTAATAATACTTATTTATTAATTAATAAAAATCCTTCTTTATTAAATTTTTATCAAGTACATCTTTCTACATTTGTAGTATGGTTAATACTCATTTTCATCATCATCATTATTATCATAATCAGCCTGTTCTAGTCTACTCCTGGACTTAGGCCTTACCAATAGCACGCCACTGTGCTCGATCTTCAGTTCTTAGTATCTAACTGCTGCCAGGCACTTCGCCAGTCAAGTCTTTTCGTCAACGATACGACAAAAGTCTTCAATGAGTGCCTCCTACCTGTTAAGATATACGAAGCCGAGACGTGGACACTGACGGTGCGACCGGTTAATACTCAGCAGCTGATTGTATTCACTTGTCCTGCATCATGTTTGGCCAACCTGGGAGTGCAGACTGTCGCCAGGCGGGCCGCGGCGCCGCCGTGGGAACGCGCGCGGCCACCGTGACAACAGTCTCGCACAATCGATTCGCCACTCACTGTGACAATGCCGTAATTTGCCAAAAAATCGACTATTCTTATTAGCATTAGATTAACACTTTTTGCGAATATGTAGGGATGTAGTCTTAGTGTTATTCGTGATTAGTTTTATGTTTGTTGAGTAATATATTTGCATCATATTCTGCTGATTGTTTTTGATATGATGTAAACTTTTGAAGTGTTCGTTTGCTATCGAACCAAATATTTTCATAATGATCATCTTAATCATCACCATTATCAATTTATGATGCATGCTGATGACACTCGGTGCCCTCTGCCTAAGTAGGTACTCTGTGACAAACCCAGTGTGACGATATACATAGTAATATAAGTCGTATTTCACAAGAATAATGTCTCTTAATAGTTTGCTTATCTGTTAATAAAATATTTTATTTGTAAATGAATTAAGAATTACGCATTTGACATTTCGAGTGCGTCGACCAAGTTACGAAATAATTTTCTTGCGGACACGATAAGATCATTTCTAAAGTTCTTCCCCACCCTCCTCGCTGCCTTCTCCCCCCACACCCGAGTCCAGACGATTAGTTACGCTTCAAATCTTATTTTGCTGTTAAAATTAACACCACTACCTAGAACAATGAAAAGACAAAATTGTTGATTTCCTATGTATATTTTATAACTAGATTTCTTGTACGTTGACCATAAAACTTTGTAGTCCAAGGCTTGCCTGCAAAAACACAACTATTACTCATATTTCTAATTGTCCATCTGTCCTTACGTTTATGTCTTTCAGTTTATATGTATAAATTAAATCAATCAAGAAGGACTTTCTTACAAACATCTAAATGTAGATACATATCTGTCAAATACATAAACATAATATATAGTGTGCAACGTTCGCACATTATTTTAAAAAGCTTAGCCATTATTAAGATAATGTTATTTCTATGAGAATTAGAGTTGAAACGGTGAGAAAGGTCAACAATAAGGTCAGTGAATGGTGGCGGCGGACAAGCGCCGTGCGGTGCGCCTCGTGGAGTGTTTTTGCCGCGAAAACAGCCGGTCAATAGTAGCATGACCGATTCAGTGAAAACTGTCAATATAGCGCTAAACTCAATTATCTACAATATTTTTTTTCAATTCAGATAATCATCATCGTTATCATCAACCTGTATTATCATTTTCGTCAACCTATGTATATCATCATCATCATCAATCCATACCGTCATCATCACGATAAAGAGCTTTATCGTTCCACTGTATGACAATCGGAATGATAAGGGCAAGGCCATAATTTGCCACGCTGGCCAAGTGCGATATGTTGGTAAAAGTAGGTATATCTTATTTGTGTCCATATAAATAATTAGGTATATCTTCTTATAATTATGAATTTGAAGTTTCATAATTATCACTGGGCGCTCAATATAAATAATTAGGTATATCTTCTTATAATTATGAATTTTAAGTTTCGTAATTATCACTGGGTGCTATCATATTAGCGTTCACTTACATGATTCATCTCTCTTTGGTTAAAATAATTTATTTAAACATTTAGTAAAATTATACAATATTAAGTTGTGACAAATCAAATGATTATTGAAGTACGAGGATATTGGCTTTCGCCACTAAAACTAACGGAAATTACAATATATTGCAATAAAGAATTTATCTGTGTAAAGGATATCAGTGATTTCTAAGGTTACGTTAAAATGTAATCTAAGCTTTACAAGTTATCTTGTGAGCCAGCGCCTGTACCTAAATCGGTTTTTGTGTATCAAGTTAAACAAGTTTTTATCTCGGTGTTAAGTCAAGAACTGGAGTAAAATAACTCAGGAAAGGTCGACAAAAAGGTCAGTAGCGGGGCGAGCGAGAGGCGTGGCGCCCACAGCAGCTAACAGTTCAACCGGGGTTGAGGTGATTAAAATACAGCACTGAGCGCGTGCCCCGGGGCTCCCCGTATATCACATTCCAATATAAATTAGTTTTCGACGGTGCTTTTTGTGCCGAAACATGCCGGAGACTCACTAGCCCGCTCACTTGATTAGCCGTTTCAGGTAATCGTCTAATCTTTGGTTTCAATAACCGCCGCCTACTTAATTGAAATAAAAATAAACTCTAACAATCACGTTGACGTCAGTAATGCCGCAGTGCTGTTCCCTTCGACAGATCAATAGCCAACTTCAGTCTGATATCACGCGTGATATCATCACGTCGCTCATAGGCTAGGAGTAGAAACCTCTCGCCTCGATAAAGAAAAAAGTCAAGTCGTATCTTCGTTAAACTGTTGCAGCGGGTGTTGAGCGTGACAAGATAAATATTGGGATACATTCCGCAGAAATACAGGCTTCGCCGTATCGCTAATGTAGTTGGCATCAGAATTTACGATTGATAATTGAGGAGTGCGTTTGAAGGAACCGCGGGCCGCGGCCGGCGAGACGGCGCGAGCCGCGCACGCGATTCACTTCGCTAACAGTTTAAGGGTGACCGCGCACTGCGCAGCCGTACTGCGGCTTAGGCACATCAGATTATTTCGTTTTACCTAATAGCTATAACACGCAAACGTCAGATTCGTCAAATACAAGAACACACAAAGTTAACAGGGATTAAAATTAACGCAATATTTTAACAATTTAACACATTTGATATGGCAGTGTCTGAAAATTTAGGCAATGGGACACGTCGTATACAAATCTTGGTGTGCGTTGGAAGACCCCTATGTTGAGCAGGCAAATCTACCTACCGATATCGGCCGATGATGACGCTTATGATGGAACATTTTCTTCGCAATTTAAGATTCCGTTCCGAGTTGAAAATCAACAAATATATTAAAAGAGTTATTACAAATATAAATAGCCATTTAAATTTCATACTTCATGTTTTTAAACTTTTTAAGTATTGTTCTTGGATTGATATTGTTTTTAATTCCCGCTACGATTTGTACGTAGTTCGCTCGGCTGGATGGTACTGTGGCGCGTCAGCGAGTAAAGGGTTGAGGAGCGCGAAGTGCGCTGCTGAAACATTGCGATGTTCCGCGCCCAGCCCGAGGGCAGCGTCAAATTACAACACTCGCCGCCGGCGTAATTGCGAGCGCTCGTTGCGTCGGCCGCGTGTGGGAACACCGAGCGATTTATTAAGATTTAATCGCGCCCAATTAAAATACGCGCCGCATTATTACCGCGCACAAAAAGATTATGCAAATTCACTGTAACAACACGCGGGCGCCGTGCAACTCTATATTTACTTACCGCTACGAGACCATGTAGCTATCTACGACTACGTAGCGCGCTAGTATCGTACTTATGTATGTTGCTGTGATAACATGAGCATAGTATATCTTCATGTGTTTTGTATTTCAGACGGCTTCGAAAGTCGATATCGGTTACGTACATATACTCGTATATACATATCAATTTGAGGGAACATTTGAATGCATTTTCTCTGT
>DWEE01003709.1:0-10268 GCA_018245755.1 Parelbella macleannani
ATTCAAACAATATCATAACTTCAATTGTGATCTATGTAACATAATTAACAACCCTTTCATGGTTCCACTGTTGGACAGGGGTCTCCGCTTAGAATGAGGAAGGTTAAGGCGCCATCACCTGGACAGGTGGCGCGTCCTGAGTTTTAAGTGTGTGACTTACGAATATTCTAGAAATCTAAATGTTAGCTCAATTCAGAGCGTTATCGTTTCTAATGTAACGTTATAAAATTTTTCGTGTAGTATCCAAACTAGTGTTCTTAGTCAAATCATTGTTCTTATTGTAAGATTAACGATAGAAAACATTAAAATATCGACTTGTGATCATTTTGTTTCATTTATGGTACCGTAGATGTAATAGTATGATTTTTATTTCAGTTATGTTACTTACATATTATGCTTCATAAAGTGAATAGCGTATTAAACTTACAAGCTGAACAAATGTAATAAAGCAAAGTTATTAATTCCAAAGAGTGTTCGAAACACTAAAGGCAAATCTTGACTGAACTTAATTCAAATGAGCGAGTTAACTGGTTATGTTAATTCTTGTGACAAAATCCTCTATCGCGGACGAGTGTCAAATGAATATGAATTGTGTTCGTGTCGAGCTGAAACCCAAGGCCTTGCAGAGATAATCGAGAGGCGGTAGTAAAGAAAATAGTTATGTGCGCTTAATAATTAAAACCCACATGTGAATTTAAATTATCCACTAGTAGAATTGTAATATGTGGTCAACGACTAGATGAATAATATACAGATTTGAAGGGACATTTCAAAGATAAAAACCAAAGAACAGAACGAAGGAAGAAAATAATAAAGTCTTTTTACAGGTAGCTACACTACGAGTCTTAATTCGATTGACAACTGGCAAACGACGACAAAAACCTGTTATGGTAAAAAAATATTATAGCCTGGTAAACTAGACAAAGAATATTGGAATTTGGCAATAAATGGTTATTTTACTCACTACGAATAACACACTATAGCAAATAGCATCGATGTTTCCGAACACATAACCTAGGACTCTTCTGGACGAGTAAAATTCCTCTTGCCATTGGTTTCATCTACGGGAGCATCTTCGCTTTCCATCCAGCGGAATCGGGACCAAATGCTGACTTATCATATAATAAAAAAAATATCTCCGATACAAATCAAGTCGTTTTTGAGATTGAAATGTATATCTTTATCAATTAATGACTACTAAATATGGAACAGTTTCATAGGTCTATATTGTATAAGATAAAAACCATTAAGCCTACAGCTCTAAACGCGGCCTAGATCAGTCACGAAGCAACAACGAAACGGTTATAAGACGACTTATGCAATCGGACCCACCTTAGCGAATTCCGATCTTCCAATCGTATGTTACAATAGAATATCAGAATAAAGGTGTATAATCAGTGCATAATGTTTTATTTGTTTTAAATGTGACAAACTTTCTCGTCACTGAGGCCTATAATATATGTATATAAATAAACACAAACATTCATACATATATCCATATGTACATACAATGCTTTTGTTTTCATAACATATATTCTACTGTAAAGGTCTATCTTGTACTAACTATGTCTTATTGTCTCAGCCCATCACACGCATTCAAAACGAAATACAGCAACACAGCCATAGACACATAATTTTATTTTCAAAATCGATATGTTGAAAGATGAATGCTACACCAAGCTTTTGTCTATACCTCTTCCTTTAAGTGGGGTTATTGACAAATCCCCAAACACTTTTCCTTTTCAAACATATAATGTGTGTTACATGCGGCAACTGTAAAAAGAATCATTACATCACACATCTCCTATTACAACAATGTGATGTGAATAACGAAAAGCGATACGATGACACGATGACACAACCTGTATCGACAGAATCTCGGCTTCTATTGTATGCGAAACGGTTGCAGACACTTCAAAGAAATTTGAATCTTAAGCGTCTAAACACAAATTTGATTTTGATTTGTACATAACAGAATAGGTATTTCAATGTAAGCGCTGTTGGAGGACTTCCATTCATGCTGACTATTTTAAGAAGAAAAAGATTAATCAAGTGTAGTGAAATTGAAAGTGTTAAAGTTTGCAGCATCACCGACACTACAGTTTAGCTACGAGAGCATGAATAAGTACTGAACGCTGTTAATACAGAAATGCACAATACAATTACAATTTCAACAGACGAGTTAGAAAGCTTTTTACGTGAATTTTTGTACCGCTAAGGACACAAGTGTTATATGAATTATGAGTTTTGCTTTCCCCGGCAGTGCATAAACGTATGCAATTAATATGAAAGTATAACCCAATTCAATGTTTCATAGTATCGTTTATGCATTATCATCATCATCGTCATTATTATCTTCACCATTATCATCACCATTATCATCATCGTTGTCATCATCACCACCACAATCCACTCTGTTTATCTCAACATTGTTGGAGTTGAACACAAGTCTCTTCTCAGAATGTGACGGCTCAAGTCCGTAGTCTGCCACTGACCGAATACTGGACTTTCAAGCATTAAAAGAAAATTACAACAGTGGGAAGCATAAGGAAACTGGGTTTAGTTAGATGGGGACAATTTGAAATTCAAAACTAAACATACAAACGTAGAATGAGATATTCCTAACGTGTAAATAAATAAATAAAAACAATATTTAAAAAGCATCTTGACCTTGGAAAATCAGGTTGTAGGTACGTACATACGGAAACCCCACCGTCACACTTTTCTCTCAACACGTAGGGCTCTAACCGTGAAAATAATTTGCTTAACAAGTCTTAAACAGCTCATTATTTACGCTTTCAAATATCAACACAGATGGCACGCGCTCATGTTTATTTCTTTATACAAAGCTCTAGAGCTCTTTGGTAGATCGGCCAACCAATACTGTTCTGCAAATTCAGTAGTTGATTGGTTGCAAACGCAACTACCGAACATGAGGTCCTGGTTACAAATGCCGGGTCGGGTGCTATTGGATTTTTTCAATTTAGAATTTCAGACTCGGAGACTGGAGTTTTGTCCAATGTATGGCAATAGTCTCACCACCTATTCCATGAGACTTAAACGTAACTGGTGAAACCTGGGAGTGTCCTAAGCTCCTCTGCCTACTCCTTCGGAGATTACAGGCGTAATGTTACGTTCTCACTTTTCCTTTCCCAAATTATTAGGCATTATTTCATTATTATTACATCGCCACGCAAGATCCTTTTCATATGCGCATGTCGTTTTTGCAAACTCTCCCCTCAATAGCAGAATCTCGAAAATATTTTGTTATCACACCTGACGACACTAATGCAAACCAAATTCGAACTTACACCGAGACGTTTAACGATTATCAAGATACGTGATGATTGGAACCGAACACGTGTTAAATTTCATGGGGCGATTAACTTTAACTGTGATTCGGAACGGCTCATATCACTTTAACGGAATTAAAATTATGAACGTAAATTTCATACACTTATCGTTGTTATATCTTCGTGTTTAATTCCTAAGACTCCTTTCGACAAATTTTTAATCAATTAGTAACATTGTATTTTAATTACTTTCCGGTTAAATTGATCTCCATCAGCCCTGTTTCAGTCCACTGCTACACAAAAACCTTCAACCTGCCTTATCCACGCATTTTTTACACTATACAATTCTTTAATTAACATTGATAAATCACCCTACAATTAACAAACTTCTATCCAACATTGTATCACCACGAATATCACAGTTAAACGCTGCGCTCGTAACATCATATTAAGTTGTATATTTACCATAACATCATACTGGTACACAATTTGATTGAATAGCGGCAGTCATAATAGATGGTAATGACCCTAAAGCAGCACTAAACATAACTATTACCGTACCTACGCGTTATACGCCCTAGCAATAACCGTACGCAACAACCTTGTTGACTATTTATATCATTTAAGGGAGTCCCTGCACTTATCGCACTATTTACAATAACAATCGCGTGAAGAAGCTTAAGAAATAAAAAATTATAAGTATTTCTCGATATACAATATAGAATATTCTGTCAAAAGTAATTAGCCCTAAATTGACACAAAAACTTAACAACACGCCCGTAATATCTGAAGGGGTAAGCAGAGTGTAGTACATAAATTTATAAAAAAAAATTAAATAACAACATTCCGCTTTAACATAAACACAGTTACAGATTATTATTAAATTAAAATACCGAGATGACAAGCATTTAAATTAGAAATCAAAAGTACAGAACCAAAAGCATGCGTAGAGTTAAAAAAGTAGTTACCAGAATTACACATAATACATAATAAGATTTAAAAAGATGCAATTTCCCAACTTTCAGTTGTAAACAATATCTTAGATTCTAATTTCCAAAATAAACTTAAACGAACAACAACGCCTTTATGCGTGCGTTACAAATCAACTCAATGTTGTTAAATCGAGAGACTCCCCAGCAACACCTTACAGTCCTCTAATAGTTATCACTGACGAACAAAAAGAAGTCGAAATGTAGGTGAATATAAGCGGTTAGTGGGCGTAACAATCAAACTGATTGCATGCATTTTATTACACACCCACTATACAGCTATAGTACATCACCTAACTCGTTTTTCCTATTGTCAATAGCATACGACCATCAACGGCAAATATAACCCAGTCGATCACAAAACGACATCTCGACACATTTGGAGCATAGGTTTTTTGAACGCTATAAACTTCCTTTTTTAGTTCAAGTCTACTATAGTTTTTTTTCGGTAGCAGCTTATTAATTGTGTGGGAATAAATGGCAACCCACATACCTACATTTTAAACATTTGATCTACAAAATGAATACAACTATTTGACCATTATTTTTATTAATTAATGTATATAGAGAAGTTGAAGAGTTTTATTTGTTTTTCCTTTAATTATCGTTTTGAATTCTGTATAAATGTATATGTAAAAAATAGTCATGTGACAGATATGTTGCTATATAGTCTAATAGACATTATTTTAAGTACCGACAACAAAAAGCAACGAAAAAAAATTCACTGCTAAATAAGGCAGATCTGTATGGATAAATATATTTAACACAATGCTCTCTGCCTACCACGCATAGAACCTAGCATAACGATATAATACAAATATTATATAATAATTAGTTGTTCGATATTTAATATCCTGTACAAAATGAACGCAAACAACTCGGGAGCATTGCCAGAGCGCGTTTTATTTGCAGGAAGTGATTCAAACGGGCTTTATGAGTGAATCCGATCGTGCCGTGAATGAAAGTCAATCAGAAATAGACTGATTTGGATATGCGGAAGGCATAAATATTTCGGTTTTCGGCGGGAGTGACGCGGAGCGGGGGGCTGTGGCGCCATCTCACTGCATTCTTCTTACATAATTGAAACAATTTTAGTTTGTTACATATTCGATGTAAATATAAAGTGCGAGGGATATTATTATCAGGCGATTTATTACAATTACGTGGTGGAAGCGCTTTTAACCGAATCGATGTGTGGTGTGAATGTTACATGTACGCATTATGAAAGATTGCAACCTTTGTATGCAATGGTTTGCATTTTACGACGGAATTCTTGGATTCAATGGATTTCAGATTTAATTGAAGCGGTACACTCGTACCCCTTCGAGGAAACAAAGGCGTGATGTTATGATTACTCTATTATTCTTGTCTTCTACAAATATTTATTGAAGTATTAAACAATCTTCGTGGTTGTTCGATTTTGTAAGGACTATTAACATCTCACATCTTACAAATTTTGCAAATCATGTATTATTTTACTAGAAAGTGTAGTTTCTCGAAATTTATTACGTGTCTTTTACTAACCTAAAACAACTTTATGAAAAAAAATAATTTTGACATGAAATTAATAAGACTGTAACTATGTATATTATATACAAATGAAATCACATTACATAATATTTTACATTATACTTTATCTTACTTAATAATTTTTTACATTTTCAACGTTTTTTACTCTCTCAAGATTTAAATAACGTGTCATTGAGACACGTTATTTAGGTAAATCTGCGGGATTACGTAATAGATATTTTATATCATATTTTCGTTACCATCATAAAAGACTGTAAGTGTATCAATAGCTATGTGAAACTAAAAAAGTTCTGTTATGCGGAAGATATAAAACAGACTGCGCTTGTCTAAAAGTGGTGCAACAACGTCCGCGCGGATGGCGCCCCAGTCAATATAGCGCTGGGCAGCACTGATGATTATTACTTCACTCTTTATACATATTTAAATTAATAGAATACACACACACACAGACTCACACGGGCATGCACCCTTACGTAAATACCGACAATGATTGTATAGTAACGTATCCTATGTTATGTTGTATGTATCTTAGACACAAATTGGATTAAATATTTGACTTCTCCCGCCTTAACAGTATACACTTACACTTTAATATGTATGACGAACTGACCTACAACTCATTCGTAAATCAACGTATCCGTTTAAACCAGATTGAGAATTCTATTAAAATATATTTATTTCGGTAATCCGACTGAACGGGTGTAGTTTATATAGCCTATCTTTTAATTCTCGATGTGATCAATTTAAAAACGTAAGGTGCTCTATAGGTCTTTAAATAAACGAATCAGGGAAGGTCATCGAAGTGCCAAAGCATTAAGTTTTCATTAGATAGACTTAAATACTCCTTATTGCTTTCATCATATCTAAAAACGCATATAAAACTTGCGGACGTCCGTCCGTCCGTAATCATCCGGACGATAGGCGGCCTCATTGTGAAAAAAGAAATAAAAAAAAAGGAGAGGAAGATAGAAAAAGAAAGTAGCATTTTCAACTGTAAAGACATTATTGAAGCAAGCACACAATTGCATAACTTAAACATGTAACTATGAAACTGACATGGAAATATAACAAAAATCACATGACATCGCAAACACATTATAATGCACTAATTCCAAAATATGTAGCTAGTTAACAGACTAAAACCTGTGCCTTCATTTACCTGTCCAAAAATCAATTGAATCAATTCGCTATCCGTCCTCAAAGTTCTGTCTACGGACTGTTTCACATGGTACGATCGCTTTGGAGAATTCTTAATGGCCGATGTGTCAGAATAGTAACACAGCGCTTCCTTGAAACTTTATACAATTGCAACGTCAATCTCAATTTCCTTTGGCGTTTGATTGACATTGGCGTTTAGGAAAATTAATTGCCTATATTCAGTACACGGTCCAGGGTTGGCTTCTTATAAACGCTATACATATATTTTAACTACAAGGTGATGGTATTCACAGGTAATTTGTAAACCTTAAATCAATTTTTTTTACATTTTTTGAGTTTAAATTATACTTCATGTACAATAGTGTGGATAATAAGATACGAATTAAAAACTGTACCTATACGTTTTGGAAAGATTCGATATTTCAAGTTGGAGTTCGGAAATATTTATCGACAACCCTAGCTCTAATCCCTTCACGGCATCAAACTGTGAAATTCGATTAGTCCATTACAAAAGTGACGTAATGATTTTAACTGGATAATAATTTACTGATACCAATACGTGTATTCATATTCACATCCATTAATATATAATTTTACATGCATCGAACATTGTTTTATCATCGACGTGCATTATTTAATAAGGGAAGTATTCACGTGCATTTCATACGGGAAGTATTCTCAGTATTCAAAGATCCTGTTACAAAATGAAGCTATATAAATTAACAATTATTTCGGAAATATCATACGACTAAAAGTAACATATTTGAATCGATGCACACAAGCTTCTATAAACATTATCTTTATTTCTATCAAAGTTTAAAAAATATCAAATAAAAACCACATTAGGAACGAGGTAGGCAGAGGACAGATGAAGGAGGAAGGGTATCTCAAACTTAGTTAATGGGTGAGAAAAGATGAAAGCCATTTATGTCCCACCCTTAATCAGACTCTAAAACTGCTTCAGAACAAACCCATCCGTTAAAAGCTTAATAAAGTAAAAATACGCTTTCGCCACAAACGAAACAGATACACAGATTCCGCTACGAGCGTTCTATTACTCAATCTCTTTAATACCCTGGAGCCCAATTTTTTAACTGCGGTCTGCCGAAACTTCCCGTGAAATTTATTGCAACCAATTAGTGGTAGACTTCCGTGTCCGTGTCCAAACTGGGATCTCTCGACTTGTCAAATTAATAAAGGAAAACGTACGGCCGCGTTCCCGCGACCAATAAAAGATATATTATGTTTGTCTAACGGAAAGCGACGCGTCAATGACCCTTTTAACCTAATAAATTATTTGGGTTGAACTGACTAATGCTTCGAAAATAGTCACCATTTCTATTACATGGACCATTTTATTTTTCATACGTGTACATGTATGATGGAACCTAAAACTGACTAAATTATTTACTTTATACAGTACTTAAGGTATTCTAAATATTATTTTAATGACCGTAGTTATATTCAACAATTACGAAAAAAACTTTTAAAATAGCGCTCTCTAGGAATCTATTGAAACCGAAATGTTCCGTGCAAGATATAATTTTAACTACAGCTAGCTATAACTTAGCTGTAACTTAAATGAGGTTATGCTTTGGAGGATACGTATCCTATCAGCTTCCAGGAGATAATTTTCTTCTACAATGTTATATGATAATGTTATAGGCATTGTTTTGCAATCATTTTCTTAAAAATCGTAAGAAAACTACAAAGACAATGTCACTTTAAGGTACAATTAATTCCATCTATAGAACAAAGTTTCCCGTACACAAATAATCACAAATCGTTCTTAAGTATGAAAACATTAATTCATTCATAATATTTAAAATAATATTTATAAAAAAACATTTACCTTACTATTATTTGTATTAAGCATTTACCCCTCCCACTTTATTCTTAGGTAATATGTATTACTTAAGAATCAACAAACATTACACGTTGCCGACATTACCAGTTATTACAACTAGTTAACAAACAAATGTATCATCTCACGAAACGACACGACGCGGATGCAATGAAAGCATAATACGACGACAAATTACACAAATACTAATAATAACAATACTGTTGTAACTTTGTAACCTAAAGTGTTTTATTTTTATTGTATTTAATATTTTGTAAGAAATTAATTTTTTTTTGTTTAAACTTTTCAACTGCCATTAGGTAAAATGGTAAGTATATGTTTTATTTGTTTAAATTGTTTCGCCTGCCGTTAGTTAATTTTTTATGCTTTGGGATTCATATATCCAGAATATCGGAATCGTTGGCGGTACAAGCTGAGCTCTACAATCCCCAACGCACATACCCAGCGTGGGGGTTCTTCGGCAAACACTCTTTGGAGAGCTGCACGTCCAGCAGTGAACTAAAACTGGATATTGATGATGATCTTTTCAGACTAATGTCTTTTAAGCAAGCTTGCAAGCTCTGGGAAAACCTTTACTCTGGGAAAACCTCAGATGGAAGTCCACTCCATAATGTACATGTGCGCTGTAAAAACGAGAGTAAAAACTGAACTGTGAAAAACTGCCATGAGTCCAGTGGATATCGATGAAGCCTCAATCTTCGGTACATACTATAAATATATTCCGTATATACTTCGGTAGTATCAATACGTGCCTGAGTTTCGTAGTGACCGCGGATGACTTTCAAATTATTGTATGAAATCATTTTCATTTCTGACACCTGCGTAGTTTTGAAAGTGACAATACGTAATATAAGAGTTAAATACAACACGTCATTTACCGACGAACTGTATAACCTGGACTTTATCCAAATCAACCATAAACTCTATTGTCATGGCCTTAACGAAGAAATTGATATAGCATTGAGATCCAATTGAATTTGTCATAACGTAAATGTATACGATGTGTGTATGTAACATTTTGACTGAGCATGATATGCGATGCTTTTGTTAAACGGAAGAAAGTTTTTCGGTACGGTCATTGAAGTCACTACATATCGATAATTAAATCTATACATCTATCTAATACTACTACTGTCAGTACTTCTGTATTCGTTAGCATTATTACGAAGTTTAACAGATAGCGGATATTGAAATGATTGTATTTTTCTTGCGAGATGGAGAGTAACAAAATATAAAAAGGCTTCATAGATCCAGCAATACTCTCCAAATATTACATCCAAACTTGTAACATGTAGTCTTTCTTTTCCACGTGAACTAATGTCATCATCATCATCATCAACCTACTCCCGTCCACTGCTGGATATAGGCCTCTCCAATGGCACGCAACTGAGTTCGATCTTCAGCTCGTCGCATCCAACCACTGATAGCCAGTTT
>DWEE01003710.1:0-10268 GCA_018245755.1 Parelbella macleannani
ACTTTTTTATACTATGTGTCCACGCATCGTGACATTGCATATAAAATGATAGATGTTACTTATATTATTCTCGATATATCAGACATGTAATACAGCAGGTGCATAATTAATGGCAGTCAATGTATTTTTTTTTGGTATTTTTAATTATCATCATTAATCCTTATATCTAATCATTAAGTTAACCCTTCTCATTTTAAGAACACACCCGTGGAACAACAAAAGGGTTAATAATGACGATGATTAATACGAAGAGCATTTATGTGTTATAAACAATGTTACTACTTGAAACGTGTAAATAATTATTTATACGTTTCGATTATAATCGAAGTATAAATCATATGACGCATTTGGTCGGACACGTCCCTACGAATGGGAATTCGAAAATCCAATTGTCGAATTGAGAATTCTAAAATTGGAATTTTGAATGCGACAATCCGAATTTGGCAATTGTTCTTCGTGTTAACGACCTGAGCTTGAATTAAATGTTTGGAGCGCACGTGCTACTTCCTGATGTAAGATAATTTCTATCCTAACTCCTTTATAATTATTATATTCCTATTCCTGTTTTATGCATAGTTTACTTTCAGCTTAATTCAAAATAATTTGGTTACTTGGAGGAGCATACGTATTTTTCAAAAATGCGACTGTTATAATATAATTATAATATAAGTATGTCTTATACCATTATGTAAATACGCATATACGAGTACTAGACACGTGTGTTTAACGTTCGCACATCTTATGGTAAATTTGATTGGCACTCTTAAGCAAGCTTGTTTAAAGCAAAACTGTACGATAAAATGCATAAAACTCAAAAAATAAAGACTAAAAGCTGTTAGTAATTCGCAACTCTCTATTGTCCACTATCTAATAAATTTTTTATTAACAATAATACCATATTATTATTATCAATTATCAGAAACACAATAGTTTACAAATAACCTGTACTGATGCTTTAATTGATTAATGTATTGATTGATTACTAAAAATGAACAATCAACTGACCTAAAGAAGCAGAACAATACTTTTGCACACCAAAAACGCTTTGTGCCTGGTAGGTAGCAATAGGCTCATCCTCTAACGTGAACATATATTACACTCTGCTGTCTATCTCTTCGGAGATTACAAGCGTGGTGTTACATTTTTATAGACTAACAGTTTTGTTAGTCGACGTAACAAGGCATGCAAAAGTATTCTTATTAAAATCAGTCACGTTGGTCGCAAGGTGCACGTCGCGGCGGCGCAATTCAATTTTCTCACACGTCTACTGAAATGTGGCATGGAATTTTAAATTATCAAGGAATTATACGCGAAATATATCGTATTATCAGCGTGTCAGCGTAAATGTGTCTATAGGAGGATGTCGACTGCTTCTCGGCGTGTGTTAAGGTTGTTCCGTTATAATTGTTGTCTACGTTTTTCTATATTATACTGTCCAATAAACTAAACAACTGACTTATCAACCAACGAACGATAAAATCAACCACGCAACCAACCATATCAACCAAGTAATCAACCAACCAGCAAACCAATCATAACACGCGTGTTGTCTTGATGTATGTAGCAAACATTTAGTAATAAATAGTACACATACAGCAAACGATACATCTATATATTGGCATCATAGTGGAAACTTTTACGTTAACACCCATATCTCATGAGAGATACCGTCGAATTTAAACATTCGAGATGACAGTTGTAGTCAGAATTCAATTTGTTCGACGCCCACGGGTGCAGGTTAAGTCTGGTTTGAGTCTTCGCGTCTGAATTTATTATGAACCGCGAGGGAAGTAAGCTGGAATTGCGTGAATAAGTCAGTAGTATTTTTAGTATATGAAATTTATATTAGTTTCTATTTGTATTTGTGTAATGTACATCGAAGTAGCTAATAATATTCCGTTTCAGCTTCTACGTCCGCCAGTTATCGTATTATGCAGATTTTAAGTAATCTTTGTGTATATTATGCATTAAAAAAATATGTCTCGGTAAAAGGAGCGTAGTTCGCCCTCCTACCAGATCGTCTGACATCTGTAGAAGACGACGGCAAGCTGCTGGATTCGGAAGGCTCAGGACCGGAAGAAGTGGCGCCGATTAGGGCAAGCCTATGTCCAGCAGTAGACATCTAAATGATGATGGTAATGATGATGATGCGGAATTATTGAAAACCTAACACCTAAACTGATATTCATAAATGTCACGTACATATTATAGGAATTAAGGGGATTTATTTCATTTTCTTGAAAATTAAAACTGAACAGTCATTATGAGTAGATTTGTCAAGAGATTTGTATTGAAAACGAGTACTGCAGAATATATGTATGTAACGAATGCCATGAAATTCTACTGGAAATGTAGTGTAGATTTCAACTAACTAATTTTTAGAACGAAAATATTTTTATATGCGAAACAAAACATCGTGATGAAATTTCACTTTGAACTTTATCAGATCACGAACTTAATCAAATAGAATCGACATACAAAACAAACAGAGGTTCGTCGTCTGTGAAAGCAAAATAAATACGAATATCAAACTGACATTGAGCTGCGTGCATGTGAATGTAATATTTTTTTATTTTGTTCTCAATTGGATTTTTAAGTTGCGTTCGTATCCACAGAGCAGATGAAAATAGAAATGGCGCACGAAACTCACAAATGGAACGCAGAAGCGATTACCCTCTTTTAAGAGCAAAGTCAAATTAAACTCTTTTAAATGAAAATGGAAGTATTTCGATCCAGAATATGTACGTGTGTAAATAAAAACTCAAGAAAACATTTGTATTCATTCATATGCACCTACAATACGCCGACGTAGTCACTAACAGCAGTGGCAGCAAAACAAAGCCAAGCAAAAAAAACCATCAAAAATGTCTTTTGCTCTTTTACCGTTCAAAATGATCAATTCGATTATCTACGGAATCAAATATATTAATGATGAAAAATAAATACGTTAGTAGTGCGTTCCAATTTGTCTTTTGGATTCCTATGACATTCATAATGATGAAAATCCTGTTATTAATGTGTCGCACCTCATCAATAAATACAAAAAGATGGACTAAACGCATTGTATTTGAGCACGTTGACTCTTCACCGTTGCTAAATAATTGTTGGTTCTTACAGCGAGGTGACATAATATGTCAATTTATCGACAGGTTTGCCATCATCTTGTCAATGTCAATAATTCTTCGTAAACAATCTGAACATATTTTGCCATTGCCTTTTTAGATTCCCAAATTAGTTTACCATTCCCTTTATGGGATCTGACAGTAATTTACCATCGCTTTTGTAGGCTGGAAATAATTTCCCATTTCTATATAAATTTTTTACATTTCTGTATTTTGCCGTTGCCCGTTGATATTAATCCCGCAACGTAATCCGATGAGTCTCGTGTGTTGCCATACGCTGGAAACCATGAAATTAATTGAATTAAGCCCTCTGAATTGGTAGTTCTGTAGAACATTTTAAATCACTGAAACTTTGCAATAAATCTGTTTCGTATGCCATTAGGATTAGACTCGCTTGAAAATATATATAATACATCAAAATGCTTACTATTAGTTTTTGTTCGATTTCTTTGTTGGATATTTAAATTAAAATCGGACTTCGTGAACGTACGGCCATTTATTCAATCGTGACCGACCGGAAATACAAGCATTAATACTTTTATTTTACAACATACGCACGGCGCGCGATTAGCCCAGGCCCAGACTCTCGGCAATTAGCCGGCTGTCTATGCGTGAACATCTTTGAAAACTAGAGTTGTACTTACGAAAAATTTTGTCACTAATCCGATTACGAATATAAAATTTTATATAGAGAATCGACCCTTAGCTATTCAAGTGAACACATGTATGTATATGTTTATAAGTGCTTTAGGGCGCTCTAAAACTCAAAAGGTGCGGCTGAAAATTTCGTTGGCTACAATAATATGAACAACCCGAGCGTTTTTGTATTAAACTTGAAATGTTATGCTATCCCGTCTTTTTCCAGACAAAAATAAAAAATAGACGGTCGGATAAGTCCTACCAAAAAAGTGTAATGTATAATTCATAAATGCTTTATTTTGTATTCTGTAACTCTTGCTGTAGATTTGTGTGCCTAAAGTTTGATTGCGAGAATATTGTCGCTTCAATTTTTGCTGAAACGCAGCATTCCCTCCACTCAAATTTATTCCTATAAGTAATGAATAGACTAAGCTTTTCTAATTCAAATCTATCCTAGGACTCCTTTCAGATTTTTTACGCGAAATCTAATAAACCAATATTATAATAACCCCTCCCCCAATTTGTCAGTCACATATGAATTTTCAAAGTATCATCAGTTAAATAATTTCATTTATATCGCTTGCCATTTATCGCTTATTGTATTAGTGTGTGACAATTCAGTATATCTGAAACATCGAACAAGAACATATTTTATACATTGGCAATCGTTTTTAGTTATATAAGAACCTATGCCAAAATATAAATACAAAATGCTTACTGGTAATGTATATTCGCGAAGTTTTTTGTTTAAGACTTAATACTGTATTTTGCGTATGAAATAAAAGTAAATCGAACGTGATAGACGTACACTACACTTCTCTGCCTACACCTTCGGAGATTACAGGCGTGATTTACCTTATTTTTTTAATTTAATCAGCAATCAATTCCGTATCTAATAAATAAAGTCACCATACGAAACAGCATTAATTACTATTCAATAATTACCATTTTTAATCAAATAAGATTTTGCAGAAATCTCTGTTACACTCAAAGCTTGTATACTTACAAACTATAGCAGTAGTTAAAGCGCTGCGATGAAAATTATGTCGTGGGCTAAGAATTTTTCCAGCATTTAATTATTTCGCTCCACCCTCCTGAGTTTTCTCGAACAAAGGCAAACATAAAGATTTAAGATAGAAAAAAAGGAGAAAAGAATATTAAAGACAAATAAGTAGTACGTCTCGGGGAAAAACGTAGAAATTAAACGTCTCCGAATAGGAGCGCGGGTCGCGACAAACAAAAACAATTTGTGATTCGACGAATGCGTTCTAAGTTCGTTCGCCTTCAACAGTCTCGCCCTCGAAAACTTTTTCAATTAAATAAAGACGATCGTGCCAGGATGGACGAGGTTCGGGTGCGTTTATAGAGATGTCCGCGAAACTTGAAAAGCGAATTCGATTTTTGAACTCAAATATTGTCACGATATCATCATCATCATCATTAGCCCATCTCAGTCCACTGCTGGGCGTAGCCCTACCCCAGCGAGCACCATCGCGCCCTGTCCTCGACTTGTCGCATCCAGCATCTTCCTGCAGCCATTGTCACAGTATATTCAACTTTAAAAAATTCACTTTAATGAATGTCGAATATTATCGTCTGCGTTATATCCGTAATATCCAGTCTGTTGTGTTTTTCGATTTCGACTCATTGTTTTCCCTACAAAAGCGCTCTTTAGTCTAGAAATACTTAAAACGTTCCTTTTTTAAATGTTCCAGCTCCGATACCTATAGCAATGGCCGTTCGGAACTGGAATTCTTGATATTCCTCCAAAATAGTTTCACGTTGTTACGCCCTAAATATTCCAATTAATTTTCATACGTATGCGAACGAATATTTTGTCATTGTGTACCGAAATACGGCTGATGGCATACGGCCAAAATTGGACTAAAATGCATAGTAAGTTAAATTTAGGCTCTTATTAGTACTAGCTCCTGTCCACGAGTTTGTTTCTCTGCGACATAAAATATGTCAGTATGAATCTTTATTCCTATATTGGGACTCTTCAGCTTTGATTATAATAAATATAATTTTAATGAACATGCCTTTTGATTGTTCATGTAATCAATATTGTAATGCTGAAGACAGCGGGAAGCTGTTAGATTCGGAATGCACAGGACGGGAAAGAGTGGCGCCGATTAGGGGAGGGCTACGATCAGCAGTGGACATCTAAACGCTGACGATGACGCTAATAATGATGACTTTTGAGGAACAATTGTTATTGTTTTCGAAATAGAAATCTCTTCAATATACGAACTTATTAAAACTCGTCTTCTGTCTATATAAAGCTAGTTAGGATGAACACACTGCTATTCCTGTGCTATATACGGATATGTATATCCTGTTACCATCACTGACGAAGCTGGCACAACCTATATACATACATACATACATCTGTACAAAAATACTATAGCACCTAATTCTTTGACAAGACATTTCCACACGCATTAAGGATTTTAATGTAATCATCGACATCATCATCAGTCTATCTCAGTCCAGTGCTGGACATAAGCGTCCCCCAATGAGCACCATCGCGCCCTGTTCTCGGCTTTAATTTTTAAATAAAGCAACTAATCTGTGGTTGTTGGAGGAGCATAAACAACCTGAGCAAAACGTACGATTTAGTCGCGGAGGTCAAATATCATTACGCAAAAATGGAAACTTTCAATAAGAGTCCTATTAGTTACTGAAAACCATAGAACACGTGAACACGTGGTAACTAAAGTAACTTGCTAGAGCTAAGCTCAATACGAGTTGAACTCGCGTCCTGGTTAACTCTAGTGACAATATCATATATATATTTATCCTGTGTACTTACGTTTTGACTACCTCGTTGGTCGAGGCGTTGTAAAACGCGACTGCTGATCTACAGGTCCCGAGTTCGAATACCCGGTCTAATGTTGGATTTTTCTAACGTAGATTATCCAATAAAATGTGCAGTACCTAGTGACTCGAAGTCTGTTCACCAAATATACCATTGTGGGACCAATACGCAACCGGTGAAATGTGGGAGTATACTACACGCCTACCTCTTCGTGGATTACAAGCGTAGTTACGTTTCATATTTGTCATACTTAGCTCATTTGACAATTTGGCTTGATATTTAAATTTGTTCTATGCTGTTATCACAGTTTGGTGGTCGTGTCTGCATGACATTAGCCCTATGGTAACAATGAACGTAATTGGATTGACATTCATATTCAATGGGTTTCCCGCGCAAAAGGAGAGAGGGGATCATCCCTCTTCTAATAAGAACGGATATTGGCTTTTCACGTGGAAGGGATATCGCAACAGTTAAGCGGAGTTTTCATATTATTTAGGAAAGTCTAGCTTTTTCGTCATATTATATTTTTATATCACGCCATCATAGGCCAGCTATGTTACGGGGTAAGCAGTGTACACAAAATACTAAATATTTCTACACTTACAGACACGCATCTTCTATACTCATCACTCTCTATATAGATATTTCTGTTAAACATTGTAATACAATGCAAAAAATTTCAAAATATATAAGTCAATACACTAGTTATCATTCCTTTAAGAGTCAAACCAAAGAATACATATAATTTTTAAATAAAACGTAAGACAATTATAAAATTCCTTTAGGCATAATGTTGCAATATCTGTCACAGCGTCTATTTCCTGCCAGGTAGACATCTTCATAATATGCCTACATATAGACTGACTTTGACTTTACATTCTATTCTCTACATTCTATACTCTACATACAATCCCTAGACTCTTTATTATATAGATCAAAGAGATCAGTTATAACGCAAGGTGTATAATTTCCCACTTAATTTTATAACGGAAATTTCCATCCGATCACCCAAAATAACTCCAATCCGTACCATTCCGGATGTCGTTATGTCACATGGAGTGGTGTACTTATCCAAATTGGAGCGCCAACAAATTTAATCGATTTAAAACTCTCGACTCGGGCATGTGTTGTATCGCGATCGGGAAGCGAGTTGCAGGCTTTCGCGAATGTAAATGACCTAATGGTTTCGGGCTTAATTGAGTAAACGTTATAACACGTGAAGTGATTGATCGGAATACAAAACTTTAAAAAATTTATATAGTGAGTTTGTATAACTATGTATATAAATAAATTCCTGCCGACCCCGTAAGGGACTTGGCGTGAAGATATTGAGCTTATTCATTATTCAGTTATTCAAGAACGTTCTATGTTCAAGTCTTGAGCAAGAGTCACCAGAAAAAGACCAGAGGGGAGTCATAAGGTGTTGCTGACCATTTTTTCTCAATCCAAAATGCTGTCTGATAGACGCTACAAGTCTTAAAAACCTCATCGAGCAACTTTAAAATGTGCATTTTTTGTAACAATTTCTTTTATTTATGAAGTAAATTATATTAAATCTTAAAAATGCACTTTGCACAGAAGGAGGCGCCCACCATTGATTTTGTTCGAGAGAGCTATGGGGCCGAAATTAAAAGTACAAAATTAAAACTTATTAGCACTTAATACCAATGAAATAAAGAACAATTTGAACATTGGGAGGCTTATTTTTAATAGCGCCATTATTAATGGTGTCGTGAAACGAACATTACTAGATGAATCAGCTCGATTGTAATGT
The DNA here is from genome assembly GCA_018245755.1 of Parelbella macleannani. Classification (NCBI taxonomy): domain Eukaryota; kingdom Metazoa; phylum Arthropoda; class Insecta; order Lepidoptera; family Hesperiidae; genus Parelbella; species Parelbella macleannani. The sequence continues at coordinate 8,357 of DWEE01003710.1, forward strand.
ACTCGCCGCTGTAACGACTCGACGCGAACGACTCTGGGAACGGCCGTTAAAGTAATTGTAGATCGAAATTGTATAATTTTTCGTCGTAAAATCGATTTATTTATGTGTCATTTCCGCTTCCTTTATGACACTTTTATATTGGTTACTTTAATTAACGGCGTATAATTACTATAAAAAACATTAAAGATATTATGCTTATTGTTGCGGAGTTATGATGAGGTGAATAATTAAATCTTTGATAAAATAAGAATTGGAAAATGAACGTCGTTTGAAAATAAATTATAAATAAATGATAAATAAATAAACAAATTTATTATAATCGATTATTATGACTTCGAATATACCTACATAATGAAATATGTACATAATGAAAATCGATTATTCCCTATTAATCTAACTAAATCTTGTATAACAAACAGCACGTCGTTTCCTGAATAAAACGGAGAATAGATATTTAGAACATATATTTCGGAATTCAGAAAAAAAAGTTTAACTCCGATACAATTTATATCACATAGTACTGTAATAAAAAGTATTCCAACAATATCACCAGTCTCTACCGATAGCATACCCTCTCTTTTCTCTCACGTTTGAATTAAAACGCACAAATCCCAGTCCCATGTCGCTGTCAAAGCGAGTTAGCATAAGTTAGGTATAGGCAGAATTGCTTAGGTATTTTATTTATGTCACATAAAAAGCGTATAGTATAAAACTAAATGTCGTTAGATTTAACTGACAATTTATATCAGTGCTGATAGGGCGTTCATGGCTTTGTATAGCTATACCACGAACGATATTTTAGGTACAGCAAAATCGAATTCACATATTTTTACGTATATTTAAAACTTTATATGTTAGACGGGTTATTCTAAGCTCGAACTGGTTGTGACTGCACGTGAATAACAATTATAATATACATATATGTATATTCCCACGCTTTATTCTCATGGTGTAAACAGAGACAACGAATTTTAACAGGTTAAATATCACGTGATTGAATAGATTTACATACATACATATCCTCACACCTGGTTTCCAGAAGGCTAGGCAGAAAACACGTAGTCCCAAATACCTATTGCCCTAGAAACCTTACGTACCCCTTCCACATTCATCATTCTCTTCATTCATTTTCACCATTATATTTGATTAGAATATTAACCTGGACAGTACATGATTTGAACCTGATTATTATTACAACGGTCGAGCGATTGCAAGCGCGACTGCCAATCGGGAGGTCTTGGGTTCAAATCCCGGGTCGGGTGCTATTGGATTATTCTAATTAAGACGTTCTAGTAGTGACTCGGCGTCTGGATCTGTGCCCGGTGTATGGCAATAGGCTCATCACCAATTCCATGGAAATTCAACGTAACTGGTGAAACGTGCGGGTACACTGCACCTCTCTGTCTACCCTTTCGGGGATTACACGCGTGAAGTTACGTTATTATTATTACATCATATTACCCCGTGATGTTACCTGATAAGGGCGGTTATTTCAGTGTCGCAAATAACTGTTACGTTGCTCTGTCGATCGAACAACCACCAGTTTAACATGTTTCAACAATTACGTTGAGTATTCAACATGAATTATTCAATGTTTACTCAAATCAGTGAAATTTCGCCCAAGTGGAATGTGAATGTCGGAGTGTTAGATGTTAAGATCGGATTAATCAGTTACAGTTTGTGTACGACGGTACGTGTATATCGGTGATTTGATAATATGAAATTTTGTTGATAATTCCAATGAGTTTCGACACGTTTAACAATATTGCTTTTAGATTTATATTAGCCTAAGCGATTGAGATTTTGTTACGGGTGACGTATTCACTTTTGCGGACGAGCGATTCCATTTTATTAAATGATTTCGATTTTAATTTTTGCTACTTCAGAATTTATCTTACAGATATTGCTGTAT
>DWEE01003711.1:0-10267 GCA_018245755.1 Parelbella macleannani
CCGCTAAGTTTACATATATATATACACAATATATAGAAATTTTTTTACACACAGGCGTAACAAGTATGTGTTCATCACACAAATATTTATTGTGCTAGGAATCGAATCCACGACCTGCAGTGTTATTGTTAGGTTCAGTAACCACTGCACCGGGCCAGTATATGGAATATACATATTTGCTTGTCAATACGATTACACCTATTCATATGTAATAAATTATTTGGCCCCGTCGAATGCCAGCAGCGCTGAACAGCGGAAGCCACAAACAGATTTACTCTCCAAGTTAATGCTTGTTAGGGTGGAACGTTGTCCCTTACTTACATATTCAAATTCTACCTATTTATAGACAATTTGGAAATTTCATATAAAACAACTTATAAGTTCTTAGTTCGTTCGTATTAGTGATGAATCTGAAAGTGGTAATGTTGAAAGTTATGTGTTGCGTGCGTGTGCGTGTGTGTGTATTGAATGTTGAAGTTTTATTTATTTTTATGATAGAAGCGTCATCAATTACCATCCTTTAGATGTATACTCTTGCCAACAATCAACTTTCTCAGCATTATGGAACCACCTGAAGATATACTTAAATTAATAGGAGTACACTCGCCTTAAATATTCTCGCTAATTTGCCAAGTGACGTTTCGATCCATGTGCCAAAATATTATTCGAATATCGTGACATTCTAACACAAACTATGTTATGCATTGTTTGTTAATATTGTAATCAAATAACTTTCCAACTTTATTTGCTGTAGATAGCAATTTTTTTCATATTCCTATTATATATTTCATAAGCATTCTCGATCCAGACGGTATCTCTAACGTATTTGGAATTGTACATCCATATACATTCACCGTACTACCTAATCACTTAACGGGGGAAAGCCAGCACACTGCTTCTTCTCACAGCAAGAACATTTAATCATTCATACAAAAAGTATATGAAAACGAAGTGAACGAACTCTTTGAACGTAAAGGCTCAAAAGAAACAAATACCCTGATGCCGATTTACCGCAACGAGGATGGGAGATTACTTTTACCGGGTGCCTTTATCTGCAGAAAGCGTTTCGACTCAAAATAAAATATTCCCATTGTTCTCTTTTAAGTTATATTGTAAATGTCGTACTATATGTTTATAAACATCTCATCATAGTCCAATTTATGTGTATATAAATTAACTGAGAACGACACATGACGAAATATACAATATATGTATTACAAAAGATGTTTAATGTTTTAATGGAATATATTTGATAATTTCATGTGATTCCTGTTGCAGTAACAATTAACTTATAATTTTCCTCATCTTAAAACAAGCGGAAAAAATTTTATTAACAAAAAAGGGTAAAAGAACATATTTTTATTTTGAGTGATAGTAGACGTATCAATGCAAAACTACAGAACAATTATGTTGTAAAAATTGACATTCAAAATTTCATACATTGACATCGTCTTAAAGAATCGTTGGTTTTTAAATTAAATGTATCCAATTGAAACACGGAACAGAAACACACACGTAAAACAATAAGCGACATATCTTCAAGTGTTTCATAGTGTTCGACCGACGTATAGACCAGCGCATTGTCTTGAAATACAATTCCGTTATTTGCAATACCTGTGGGATCAAAGACAATCGAATTCGAATTTCGAATTGTGGACGTTATAACTAAATGTTTGGTGTATGTGAGGGTAAGTAAAATTATAAGCTACATTTACGTATTTCCTATTATTAGAGTCTGACCTGTTCTCGAACCTAAAATACGCCCAGTTCTTTTAACGGGGCTATCCAGAAAGAATTCATGGGAATGTAACATCACGCCTGTAAACCTCGAAGGGCTAGGCAAAGGAGTGGGCTACGCTCCCACGTTTCACCAGTCACGTTCTCGCCCCAACGTGGTATAATAGGTGATGAGCCTATTGATTGTGCTTATTGGTAAGCTTAAGGATTGACGAAATATGGGGCTAATGTTCATTTTCCTTTTAAAAATGTTTTAATTATTTTTAAGGACACAAGAACATTTTTTGGGAAATCCTTAATATGTGCCTATGATTAGGTAAAATAGACGTTATATTATATCTGTCAGCAAGAAAATTTCCGCTCAAAAGATAAGTTTATCCCTTTAATATCTTTCAGATCTTTAGCGATCGGCAAAACACAGCTTCAACACAATTCAATGACATTTGTTTGTAGATATGTGTAAGTTATTTTGTCGGAAAATAAAATAGCAAATAGATAATATTTCTTCTATCATTAATTTTCATATATTTCAGGGATACTTTAAGCGTCGTACACTCTTTCATCGACAAAACTATTCGATAACAGGTTAGCACGATATTTGGTGATTAGAATTCAATAATAAAAGCGGATATTATGCCTTCAGCCATACAATTGTGGGAAAATAAAACAATGTCCACCTTCCTGAACAGTAAAAACAGTTAAATCGAAGATCAACCTACCTTTAAATCCTCTGGAAGGCTTGTATAAGGCTTGTATTCAAAATCCTCATATAATTTATGTTACTAGACATACTGTTAAAGATGTGCCAGTTCTTCATAACTATACATTAATTAGCGGAAATAGTCACAATATAAAAGGGTACTGTAATTTAATGTTATCTGTATGTTCGATTTCTGAACTGTAAAAACCCTGTCTTAAGAGATGTGCCGAAGATCAGAACATACATACGAGTATGTATATATAATGAAGCGGATGGACTTGATTGAAATAATGGAGTTTAATAGTACGTTTATTCGACTCCGTAGAATGTAGTCGGAATTTAATTTGAAAGCTTTTTGCATTTCCAGCAATAGATTTTACATTTGATAAAAGCTGAACCGTCAATCGCGCGAATAATTGCGGATCGCGTCCATCAAAATGCAATCGGATTACAGAATAAAAAACACAGCTTAAAAATAAAATGTACCAATAATACTACGACAATATTGCAACAATTTTAACAATTCCATAATAACATAGCGATACAATAAAATAAAAAACTATAGATGTTCCCCATATTGGAAAGATAAATCTTAAGACCAATTGCTTGGAACCCAATTTTTTACGTGTGTTGCCCGTAAAAAGCTTTAAGCCTAAATCATAGTATAGGTTCTCATGGATTTCCGGTTCGTGTTAATATAATAAGTAGGCGATTAAAGTTTAACAATTGTTCAGTAAGTAATTTGATTCCATCAAATTTCAGTCCTTTTTTTTATATATTTTAGCCTAGCAAATAGGCAGACGGGCCACCTGCTGGTAAGTGGTCACCGTCGCCTATGGACACGTGCAACACCCGAGGCGTGGCCAATGCTTTGCCGTCTTTGAAGGAGAGCTCTCTTTGCGCTTTTCTTGAAGAACCCCATGTCATAATGCTCCGGAAAAACCTCGGATGGAAGCTCATTCCACATTTTGCACGTTCGCGGCAAAAAAGATCGTGAGAACCGAACCCAATAATGTTTGGTTTTTAAATTAAAAAACAGCTCAGTGTTTCGGTATTTCTAATTTTACACAACTACCCACATAATTGCCCTATTAGCAAAAGACGTAACAGTAATTCCATCGTAGATGTATGCTCTGCCGGCCGTCGCACGTGAGGCCGAGTGTCCACCGTGGGTTCCCACCGTTCGCGCTAATTGTCTAAAAATAAACGGTCATTAAAGGCGAACGGGCGAGCGGCCGCCCCCGCGCGCGTGCCGCGTATCATTGACATTGGCGTATCCCGGCGCGTACCGGTGACACTTCGCGTTCCATAGCCGTCGCTATGTCACGCTCCGGTCGACAGTGGGTGTGTCTGTTCTGACTTATGACTATTCTATGATCATAATTATTCTATGACCATTATAATAGTAACTATATTACTACATATTATAACGGTAATTGAATAATTATGATTTTGTACTTTTAAACTCGTTCTGTGAAAAGTATGATTTTTGACATATTAGTGTTCTCGCAAATGAGCGATACACATTATCTCTTGTCGTTTCACTGTTGCACTGTATTACTGGGCTGTTGGTCCAGTGGTTAGTAAATCTGACTGCTCAGCCGGAGGTTGTGGGTTCGATCCACGCACAAAACAAATATTTGTGCTATAAGATTTGTACTTTGTATGATGTGCACAAGTATTTGTTCTGTGTGTGGGTCAAAAATATTTCTATGTGACTATATACCATCTGGTTTTCATAACAAAAGCTCTCTTGTAGCTTACTTCGGGATCAAATGGCCGTGAGTAGAGATTTCCCGAGCCATACTATTCATGTTGGATACGAGTTATAAGGAGGGTTATAACCAATATGTGAAGGGTTAGAGATTAACAAAATTTAATATTTTTTTAAATATTCGTTCGTGTATAACATACTGTAGGTTTTTTTTTATTCAGTTTGATCTGGACTTGGCCACAGGTTTCGCAGATGGAAAGTCAAAGTGTGACCTGTCGTGAAGCATGCTTGCCCAGCAAGTCTCTATTCACATTGCTTTTGAAAATACAACAATTTTTGCTAAAAAAAGGCGCAGGCCAGGTGTAAAGTGCCACTGCCTCAGTCGCGTTTGGCAAGTACTCAATATCCCGTTCCGGTTGGGGTTTAATCCCGTAACCCTCATCCACAGACCCAATTAGATGAATAAACCTCACCATCAACTGCTCAATTATCCTCGTGCATTAGAGATTGGCATTGTTACGGGTGCTGTTGCAAGGGATAATGAACTTTATCTCCATAGTTATTAGGACTTTTGTTGTATTAGTTTTGAATTTTTTGATAGGTGTTCATTGTTAATAGAAGACTGCAGTTACCAGAGGTGGGTCTGTGAGGTGTCGATTTGGTTATGGAGGGGATTCAGTCCCTTTATACTTGTGAAATTTTTAAAGGTTTTTCTAGAACCTGCTAACATTCTGTAGCGGCGCGCCACTTACTGTAATATGAGCGCGCGTCTCACATGGAAAATGCTGAACACACAACACCACGAGCACCGAGTATCGTAGACAATAGACTACGTCACATGAGTCGCACTAAGACTGGCCAATTAGAAAACGTATCCTCAAACGCGCTATCGAAGTTCCATATAATCACAGTATATGCATATACAAGATCACCACCTATTTATTCCATGGTGAGACGTGAACGAAACTGGTGAAACGTTGGAATGTACTACACTCTAGGGTAGGCATACCCTGTTACATTTTCGGTTTAAAATTACCATTGCGTTCAATTGTACCTCTCATTATTTTCCAACGTCTTCATTATCTTCTTACATGTATATTTACCCGCCTGTTTTTTTTTGGTTACGTCATGAATGGAACTAGTTTGTGTATTTTTTTAATCTGGCAACTTTCTCCTTCGTTTTCGTTCGAAATTCAATATCGGTAGAAAGCCTTGATTGAGTTCTGTTAATCATGTCTGCCGAGATCGTTTAGCGTGGGATAATGTTCATTAATAAAAATGTTAATGATATATATTTTTATATTTAACAAAAAAATTAGAGCCTAACGCTCAATTCTCACTACAGCAGAGCGATGCGTTACGTCCATTTTTGGTAGCATATTCAGTTCTACCTCCGTTAATTAACGGGCAAATTTGTAAGATGAAGATTTTAGAATCCCTTCCAATCCGCCATATAAGGATAATGCCAAAAAATATATGTAACGCTAAATTCCTCCGTCCCCAGACCCGTCCAGACAAAGTGCCCCCAGTGGGGACACGTCCACCGCCCCCGGCGCCAATAGTGCCCCGCTCGGCGGACGGTCCGCGCCCGCCGGGCTGGAACGGTCAGCCCCGGCGACACGGCTCCAGCCGGTTCAACGTGCACAACCACAACCAGGAGCTGGTCAAGCTACCGCCCATTAAAGGTAAGTGCAGTATTTTGATTGGTTTGATGCTTTTTCTTCTTTTTCTAGAAGACTACAATGAGGACGATCGAAGGTTCTGGAAATTCCTTCCATTTCTAATACTGTTTCCTTCTTTCGTTAGAAGACTACGAAGACGACAATCAAATGGTTTCCTTCTATCTTGTTTGAATAATCATCGTACTTCAGGTTTATACGAAAAGCAGAGTACTTTCTGGTTATTTCTTTAGCTGAACGTCAGCATTCGCATAAGTTTTACCATTTTTATATTACAAGTTATTATAATTTTATATAACATTTTTATCATTATATTCATTTTAAAATATCACAGACATCGAGAGGAAACCTTAGAATTTATAAAAAAATCTAAGGTTCTGCCAACCCGCACTTGGCCAGCGTGGCAGACTATGGCTTTATCTCTCTCAATGTGAGAGGAGACTCACATTCCAAAAATGGAATGATAAATGGGTCGATTATTAAGCTTTTAATTTTTAAAAATATAAATCTTTGAAGTTCGTTTTTTATCTTTTAATGTTTCTCATCTCGTCAATGTACATACATATATCAGAAATAAAGAAAGCGATATCAAATTAGTAATAATTCCACAAACATTCACTGTCTCTATTCGACTTGATAAATAATTTTCGATGAACAAAAATAAGGAAATCCCACAGTTTTTGTCGCAGGTGTCACATAAAATTAAAATATACAATAAAGTAGCATATTTATACGTATGTATGTACACACGTATATACATACGTACGCTTGTGTGTATATATACGTACATATAGTGTATATACATATGTGCGTATACGTTTGCAGAATGAGAGTCGGTGCTGTAGCAATTGGTAGCGGCAATAAAATAAATCAACTCGCCGAAGGTTCCAGATTTGCGCGTCAATGCGGAGAGATTGTGAGATCAACGAACTCAATACAACGACATCTATAAATAGAGCTCTCTAATAAAAATTATTTGTATGCATATCTACCTATAAGCAGTAGCCTAAATAAGCGATAGTTTTCTTCTTTAAAAATCACCCCGGATTAAAATCAGCGCGATTCTCTTTAAAAAGGTGATTTAAGATTTAAATTCACCTGCTGTAACGGTGTAGGAAACCATCATGTAAAGACCTGCACTCTTAGAGTTCCCCATAATGAGGTCTAAGGTGTGCGAAGTATGTCAAGCTGCACTTGCATACGATAGAAGTCCATAGCTTAACTCGGCTTCTCGTTATGAGAGAATATTTGTTGTCCAACACAGGAACGATAAAAAGGGTTCATTGTGGTTACATGTACTTGTATGATATAATGTTCTATCATTTAAAATTTCGTAATATTCTCTCTCGTAATTATTACTTTCACAATCGCCTCTGCGCTCAGTAGACACAATTTGCAAGTTAAAATACTCTTTTTAAAAATTGAAGCGAAATCTCTGTTTAAAAAAAGTGTTACACAATCTTTGTTATTCTAATGAACTCGCTATTGCATCTCTTTTTTTAAAGTAATGATAACTTTCCAAATAAACGCTTACATAATTAGAACCGGATATTACCAGTTCACAAGTTCTTCGAATTTCATTTTTTCAAATAAAATTCGATCGATTTATTTTTTATGTTCCACTTTTAAATTACATTCCATTTTATCGCCGCTAATATTAATAGCGTTATTAATTAGGAATTTATATTGTCGAATTAAAATTTTACGGTCGTCTCGCTTCATTAATACACCTTGTTTGATATTTTTATTTAATTTGAAATATTCTTAATTTAATTTTTTTTACAGTATAATTAGCTTCCTCCCGTGGCTTAGCCCACGTGTAATTTATTAAAAATCGCACATAGAAATAATTTACAGTAATTCAGCGCAGACAATATTTTTAGGTATTTTTTCGCCTGGTATTAATAATAGACCTATTGGTTTTCGCCGCATCGCGCCGTTCTATAGACATTAGTTCGAGCTATCATGAGTTGTTTTAATTTTACATTATCTCCTAATTTATGCGTTTAAATATAATGCTGTAAAGTTCAAAATTTATCTTGATAATTTTTTTTTAAACGAAATAACATTAGCTCGTAAGGATGCCATGTCTTAAAATAAGGCCCATAAATTACTTTTTAATTTTTAGTAAATTTTTACCTTGTTGTGGCTTGTTTGTAAATGTAGATTTATTTAAATACATTGATATATGGACTTGAGGAGTTTTTTCAGATCTAAGAAGAACCAATATTTCTGTAATACATTGATTGTATTCATTACTAATCATTACGCCAGCGCACGCATATAAAGCATTTCTGTGGCGCTTCTTCTGGCGCTTACTTTAAAATATCAATATTTTAGGCATTTCTAATATTTGTAGCATCATTTTATCTCGGCTGCATCATTTCTCATGAATCCGACTACAATATCCAAAGAGAATCTTTAACCCTGACTAGTAGTTTCAGACATTAGCGCGAACAAACAAACAGGACACTTTCTTCATCATTATAATATTAATATGGCTGGAGTAGGTATAAAACCTACATAGATTCAAATCCATCTATTTTATTCGTCATTCGTCACATCTACTGTTGGATATGAATCTCCCGCTACATTGCCACTTCAGCCAATCTTAAGGCTTCTTACTCCAGAGGTTTTATACTCGTATTATTTGCCTCAAGTCACCTACATTATTTTCTGAAAATACCTACTCTTTGTGAATTCGTAAGCAATAGGACTATGGAGAGGCATTGATTTGCCCTCTCCGGTATCACTCCGATTCGCTATACACTTTTCTCATACATATTTTGTTTCGACAGGCGTGATGATGTTATTTTCCTGTAGAAATCTGTGTTTCGTACATTTATTTCTAATCGAACCTCAGTCGAAATAACTTTCATGTATTTACAGTGAACCATAGCAATGGAGGGATGTACTTAATTTGAATTATGATGTTGTATTATTGGTATTTATGTTTGTGTGTATGTACTTATTACAAACATCTTGATGCTTGAGCTCATCACACAAATATTTGTCCTGAAATGAATCGAACCCCGACTTAATAGTCAGAGTCTCTAACCACGGTACCAACGTGTATATTAGTAACTGTAAATAATTTGTGCCACGTGTAAACGTTGATTTTGTCATTTATATTTATTTTAGTGTCGCAACCGTGACACTAATATGTCTCTCTCGCTCAACGTTCGCAGTCTCGTGTTTTATATGAAACATCTTGTACATGCCGATGTTCTCCGGTTACCGGCCAACGGAGTTGCATTTTTAGCGTTTCGCTTCAGATTTCTGCGTTGTTTTCTCACGTATTTATAACTGAGATGGCGTAATTTGATAACATCTGACACGGCGTCGTATGAGAACAATCATAATATATTCCTATGTCGTCGTCAGCCTACTCCCATCCACTGCTGGGCATAGGTCTCTCTAATCGTCACTTCACCGAGCTGGAGGGCGTCCTACGCTACGTTTACTATATTCCTTAACAGTCTTTTATACGCCTTAAGACAGTCTTATATACGTCAGCGGATAGAGACCGACGGACAAGACAGTCAGGCGTTTGTCGATAGCCCTTAAGGCCTCCGATAAGGTTTAACGACTGTTATCTAAGTGTGCGAAGATCAAATACTGGCAAGGTGCACACATCTTGTTCATACTGTAGCCGGGGCAACACAAACGTAACATCATGCGTGTATTTACCGTAGGCGTAGGCAGAGGAGTGTAGTAAGCCACACTTCCCATGTGACGTCATACGTCCCATGGAACAGGGGTGTTGTAGTTGAACATAGACACATCGTAATTGCTTGCGACGTTACGGCAACTAGATAATGTGCATGTAGCGCGCGGCCAGGTTCTGATAATAATAATTGGTGTCGTATATGTGTATGTAGAAATGTTGTGTTTATGGTTTTTTATTGTTTTAACTCATCATCGTCATCAGCCTGTTTCATTCCACTACTAGACGTTGGCCTCCCCCGAGGAGTTTTTGCCTACAACCTCCATTTGGGGTATGCACATTTTATCTGTATTGAGAAAATGATAGTGGTGTGCCGAACCCGACCCGGGATTTGAACCCAGAAGGTCGCGCTTGCAACCACTCGACCAACGAGGTAGTCAGAAAGAGTAATATTGTTTAGAAAGACAATTTGTAAGAGAAGTATATTTTTTCTACCCATATTTTTGATATTGGCTGCTTTGCACATGAAATAGATTGGTATTATAATAAGCAACGTAGACGAAGTCGCGGGCTATTAGTTAGTCGTTAATTAGAACGGTAAATATAACTACTAACAGTAATTAACATTATGATAATAAAATGTAATAACGGTAAGTGAAACGAAATACAATAACAATGTGCATGTTACAGTTAAATATGTTCATATATACATATAAATGAAATCGAACTGTCTGTTTGTAAAATCATAATAATAGCGTTGTTATGAGTGC
>DWEE01003712.1:0-10265 GCA_018245755.1 Parelbella macleannani
ACCAGCCAAAGTGACTTGTCATAATTTTAAATAATGCGCCCAATTGAATAAAAAAAATTGTTTGTATTAACTTTTTTTGAGCTTAACCGTGACTATTATTCAATTAGGTAATTAATATTCTGATTAATAGCTTGATAATTAACCTGATAATATCTACGTATCGTAACATCATGCCTGCAGTCTCTGAAGAGGTAAGCAGAAAACTGTAATACACTCTCAAGTTTCACCAGTAAATAGTTAATAGTCATAATGCGTATCATAATTATTATATTAATAGTATATATTACCTTGAACAGGAAATATCAAAAGCAGTACACCAAATAGACCGACGTAAGGAGCAAAGCCAGCTGTGTCATACAAGAAGAACAGCACTATGGCCAGTTGTATGGGCACCATCCACACGTGGTGCAGGAACATGAATACAAAGTCGAACCTTGCCACGTCGTTAGAGAGCAAGTTCACCAGCTTGCCCGCTGCTATGTCTCCTAAGGACACTTGGCTCATGCGTAAGACCTATGAAGTGAATAAAAACGTTAATTGTTGTTATATCATCACGGCGCGGATATTAAAATGAAGGTAAGGTATTACTAAAAGCAAAATTATTCCTGTTTATATTTTTTCCTATTTATGAGAGCAGAGAAATGCGAAAATAACTTTCGGATCATTTTTGGTGTCCTTTCGTTTTTAATCAATGACAAGCTTTATCAACTTTTTTCAAATCAATTTATTATTATTAAATATATTATCATTCAAAGTATTTACGGGGCCGGCAGAGAGCCCAGAGTTCCAAATATACCTATCTATCCTTCGAGACGTAACATATTAATTAATCTACATTCATAAAAAAATATCGGTCTCTTCATATAGGTACGAGTATTCACGCCGCTTTCAGAGTCCGATTCGACCAACAGACAGTAGACCAACAGACTTATTTGCTCCAGATAGATGAGTCAATTTACTCGATTTCATAGTATCTACTTACATGCGAACTTATCGATTCTTTGTATGATAAGAAAAATATCAATTCAGTCGAAGACAGTCCTAAATTATATGAAATATTGTAAATTCTTTCTGCTCGTAGGTAGTTATCATGTATTCAGCACGGCACTATCTGGTAAATATTAATTTGAGTCGTATTATCTTAATATCGAACGTCCACCACCTACCATGTTCAGTGTCAATTTGATCATTATCTAACCTCAAAATATCGGTGTGAATATAAATGAACTGGGGGATTTAGCGCATAACGATGAAAAATAAATAATTGACAAATACTAAACATCATTGAAGATTAAATTGCTATTCGCTTTAACCAACTAAATAGTCATAATCGTTATCAAAAACAATAAGCGTTAAATGTCTCACTCTTGGGCACTAGTCTCCATTCAGAGTGAGATAGATTTAGTCCTAAAATATACATACAATATGTTTAGAAGATTTCATTTTACAATATGAAGCGAATGACTCATTTTAATTAAACTTTTGCCTAGACCTTGAATGAGTGTGCAGGAACCCGCAAAATGGTCAATACATTAACGCAATATGACATGTGGTTTCAGTCAAATAGACTAACATGGGAAAGCTTTAAAATCCCAAAATAACCATAATATAATGTATCATTAATGTATGCAAGTACAATGTAATGTCGGAGACGGTCATGAGTATGGACATTGAACGTATCGAAAATAGTCATTAGTAAGGACGTTAAACGATTCAAGACTATAGATGGCAGCACTACAGATGGCAGCACTACAGATGACAGCACCATCGCAATGTCAATACTTGGCTAACTTCATATAACAACCGACTCTAGCTGACAGGGAGACGTTGTATCAAGAGAGACTTTCTATCCTGCCGTCGAGGAGAGCGGATCCTCCACTCTATCCTCCTCCTCCACTCGTCTCGTTTGCCCACTGTGTTAGTGTTTTCTATAAACAGGCTAATCTGTCAGGCTTTAACAAAAAGTGATTATGGTGTACTCTCGGTTTCTCATTGTTCGATTACCCACATACTCGCCCTCGCTGTTTTACGAAAGTGTTAATAACACCGCCATTCCGACGTTATGCCGACATACATACATATATTATTCACTTCTGTATTTTATTGGAATAAATTAGTTACTTGTTCCTTCGTTCAAGATCGTTCTATTACTGATAAGTTGTCTTGTGTTTTATAATACTTATTTTTATTTTACGTAGTGTACAATAAAGTATCTTTGTGTTATATTGTTTTATCATTTTATAACTTTGTCATTGAATAAAATTACAAAAATTGTACATGTGAATACTAAATTAAAATTGTCAAGCTGTCGGAACATATGAAACCTTAGAAAGTATAGAATAAATTCAATTAAATTATGCTTACCTTCCTGTACAATAGAGAAGACACCGCTACTTTAACTCGTAAGCTGAAGGTTTGCGTGAACAAATTATTGTGATGTTGCGCGATCAGACCCACGAGGTTCAGCAACAGCATCCCCAGAGCGTAGTAGCCAGCTTCTTCTTTTGTTATTGTGGCTTCAACGGACCAGTACGTAAGCAGGCGAGAGAATAAAAATGGTTGAGCTGTCCTGTTCGAAAAGATTAGGGTGTTAGAAGTTGGGTCGAGGAAAATCTATACAAGAAGTAAAATTCTATGGTTAAAGCTTAAATTTTCGAGGTGCTACTGCGGTAATTCTTCTGCTAAGGAGTCATACTAGAAAAATTTTCTAGCTTTAACACATCTGTACCAATTCCTATATTGAAAAAAGTCGTTAACATAACACGAATTTGGCAAACAATTTTTCAATTTAGTAACTAACTACTTCGAGCGCGAATCTCATTTAGAATCCAATATTGAACACTTGCCAGATGTTCGTGAAAGTGTCAGCAAATAAATCGAAATTAGTCGAATTTTCTAGAAAAGTGCGCACCTAGTTAAATGGTAAAATATTGAAATGACATAACAGCATATGACTTACCTAGCACCCGCAGATATTAGCAACAGAAAAGCTCCAGGCATGTACGACAGCCAGTACGCTCTGAAGATAATCTTCCACATCGATGGCATCCTATTGACACTCTGGGCCGATTCATACTCCTCCAACCAATACCTTAAAACATCAACAATATTTAGTAATGTTTTCAATTCAAATTCAAGCTATCAAAATTTAAATTCACTATTTTGAAATATAGTATGAATCATTTTCAACATTTTCATACACGTTTCATAATAAATTTACTTTTCTTAAAGGTGTTGCGGGCGGTACATGACTTTACTCTAACTATGTAGATTATGTACGTACTGTATAGGTACATGACTATAATAGCCTATGCGTCTTTTGCAAACGATATCATCAGTACATATATCTGATCCGGCACTGCTTGGGACACAAAATGTAAAAATATAAGTTTTCCCATTCCTTACGCCTTTCTGTCGACCTCATCAGCCTGTCCTATAGAAACGAAAGGCCTCAACGTCCTGAACCGTTTTAGTTGCTGGACCTAGCTCGTGCCTAACGGAGATACTTTGACGGATTTAGGATACATGGAGATTTTATTATTTTCGTCTTCTAAATGTTGAAGAAAGTACATACATACATACATGTACCATACATACCGTATTGGCCTTTCATGAAACCTCGGTAGAAATAGAGAGATTCTATTTCTTTTGGACCCCACAGCCGCGAACACTATGATACGATTTTCGCTTTACAATCCATCATATGAAAAGATATACAGATATTCTTTGGACTGGGCTATCTTTGGCATGTTAGACCGCCAGATACGGACTACAAGGGATAAGTTTTTCAAATTTTCTGATAGTTTATATTACTGGCTTCTTTTCCGTCTACATTGTAAAGGTATAAATCGGAGAATTTTTAAGGTGTCATCTGATGGGTGACATTTGCAACATCCGAAAAGCTCTATTTCATAGCACCCGCGCAAACTCATAATAAGGAACGAATTACGATCATCTGTAAAATACTCATAGTAGTACTATAATTAAAAGCAAGCACACTTTTGTATTCAATAAATACGGATCTTTATTGAGTACAAAAGTACCTCATTTACTGTATGGCCAGATATTGGGCGTAATACAGAAAAAATAAATTAGGAACAGATAAAGCAAGATAACAACTCTTTGTTGATGTTGATATGAACGATATTTAAAACTACTATAAATGCTTTACAATTTGTTGTAATATACGAGTATATTACCATATTGCGCAATCACGCCAGGTCCCTTACGGTTTAAGCAGATAGAACCAAGGGTCAAATATATCGATCCTTTCAGATCTGGCGTGCTTCTTCTACATTCACCACTCTTTTATATCTGTTACAACATATAGTACTATAAGTCATTTCGAAAACTATTTGTGTATGTACGAGTATACATACCATGGTGAATTTAATTTTTACTGATAAGTAATAAGTTGCTCGTGATCGCTCAAAATGTATATAGTACAATCGTGACAAAATAGTTAAGATAAAATAACTCCTACAAATTTACTTCAATTTCTCACATAAAACCAGAGAGTACCTATATTTGATATCATGATACAAAAGAGAATGTTCCTATCTTCCTTGAAATCATACAGCCGCAAGTTTTGTTTACACATTAGGTGAAACAAATTTTTGTATTATTAGAAAGTTGCAGCAAAATCACAGTTTAAAACGTAGGTATGTGTTAATCAGTATACATAGCTCTGCTGGTAGGTTTTTACATATAAATACCTACAAGTTTCAAAGACCACAAGGCAAATAATTATGATATCGGCTTCCTACTGATATACAAGTGTCGTAAAATAGGAACAAAATTCAGTATTTAAGTAATGATACGTTTACCTTTCCAAACTATCACCAAGTCTTTCAGCGTCATATTTCTTCCTCGGCACTATGAGATCTTCTTCCTCAACATTCCTCCTATTCCCTTTAAACAAAACGGGACAAACCCAACAAATGAATAACCGCGATAGAAAATTTGGTTTGCTCCTTTTACTTTTGGCGGGAACTTTGTCTTTTTCATCTTGCACGTTTTCGTTCATTTTAAATGTTATAAAATTATTATATTTGTAGTACAATTAATATTCACACACATGTATTTTTATATTGACACCACTTGCGGCGACGTACGAATTTTGTTTAAACGCTGTATAATGTCGCGTACATTTAATGACTCGATGAACACTGTCTAATCTACCAGCTTTGATAACGATACATTTAATCAGCTCAATACGTACGAAGTCACTGATGTATGAAATGAAAAAAAATATTTCATAAACCACTTTACTGACGTCACATCATCAGCGTACGTCAATCCGCTGCTGGACATGGGCCTAATCTAATAAATGCCGTTGTGCCCATATGTAGGACGTTTTTGCCCATACGTTCCACACTGGACATCTCTACCTACGAGTACGCTGCTGCCCATCATCATCATCATCATCAGCGTATCTCAATCCACTGCTGGACATAGGCTTCCCCCAATGAGCGCCATCGTGTCCATTTCTTCGGCTTGTCGCTTCTGCCCGTCGGTGGCCAAAAAAATTTTGCTGTGCACAGGTAGGCTACAATATTGCGCAATCAGCCGTTCATTGGAGCCTCGTCTGTTGTACACGTATAGCAGGGTACGCCACTGACACACTAGATTGACTTTAGACATTTATAAACAACTTAATTAAACTAAAAATTTGAAGGGCGAAAGTTAGAAGATACCTTTAGAAGTTACTTAAATTTTTATTTTTAAAAATATACAAACAACAATTAGTACAACAGAAACATCATTGCACATCAATAATCGCGAGAGTAACGTGAGATGTGAGAGTGAGTTCAAGAATGCCCTGTTCCAATCATACGAAATTTTATGTACGGAACCATGTACTTTTCATAATGATACAATCATGTGTGTATGTAATGATTGTAAAAATACTGATATAAATTATTACCAATCGAAGTTAGAAACTCCTCGTCATACAAGGAAATAAAAATTTATGGATCTGGATTATTTTCATGCCACCCTCTGATGGACCTTGTTAGGCAGTTGTTGTATCATTCATAATTACAGGCATTTTTATATAATTACTGGTGCAGTGGCCTAATATTATTCTTTAGAAATTATGTATTTAATCAAGTTGCAATCTTTAAAAGGGTATAATCGATTATTTGTTTCTCTACTGAATATTATGCGCACTTAACATATAAAAGCATGAGCAATTTTTGGTTAATTGAGACCAAAGTTCATTTATTAGAAATCAAAGAATTTTAGTGACTAATAGCTACTGGCTACTTCGGTTACATTTCCGTATACAGGATATATTTTACCACTGCAAAACGTCTAATATTGTGAACTCAACAATAAATGCCTTACCATTCTGAATTTCGTTCAAATAGGTTCATTAAGACCCGCGTATTAAGCAAAAAGATTACAAAAAGATCAGATAACAAGTTTAAAAAGTTTTTTAAAAGAAACGGTTTAAATAAAAAGCAACTTATGACAATACTGTTTAATGTAACTTCCAAAAACTTCCAAAAATTACTAATATCTACAATTTAGAAACATATTACCGAAATATTTAGTTATCTACCAGGTATGTTATTGTTATTTTATTACGTGCTCTAAGGTAAGTTGTATCTTGCCTTGGAATGAATGGGACAAACTTGTAAATTTAACGAGTCACATGTACACTGAGAATTAACTAACTTATTTTCGATATTTTCTACCAACATCTTAACGTGACATACAGGAACCATTACACAATCACAATTCTTAGATCTCGATGTGCACATGGTTACATTATTTTTATCGGTTGCATCGTTTTTATCACATCTTCCCAATTTGTTAATAGGTGAATATACAGAATCATAAAATATTTTTTTGTTTAACTTTTCATTTTTAGTATTACGCGGACTGGGGCAGTCAAACCAATACAGTGTATCATCATCAATTAAACATTCCGTTGTGACGCTAACATCATCCAAAGTATTAGTCATGATGTCAGTGACATCACAATTTTCTTTTATATCCTTTAAAACAATTTCTTCCTCAGTGGCAGCATTGATATTTTTAACATTTTGGGTCTCAGGATTCGAAGGGACATACGAAGGCTCATTAACTTCCATGAAATTAATAATATCATCTGATCTCGCCTTTGGCGGTATACCATGCATAATATACGATAAGTTTGGAATTAACGGTTTATTGATTTCGAGCATTTTCCAAATTTTGTCGATTGTTTTTATGTGACCCAGGCTTAAAGATTTCGAGCAAGCACAAGAACCCAATTTACAATCACATGAACAGCTTAGTGTGTAACCTACATAAGGTATTGGTAAACTACAATGTGAACTTATTTTCTTGTTGTCTAGCGATAAATTTGTATTTTCTTGGACTGTGTAAAATGGTTCTTTTTTAACGATTTCACAAATTGGTTCGACGTGCGTATCTTCAGCGTTGGAACTTTGTAAAACCAATTCGTTTTGTAAATTATAACAATGTGTTATAACAATTTCATTAGAGTTTATTTGTGACGATAAGTTACTTAAAGATGTTTGTATATCTTTAGTTTCTTTCATGTCCAAAGCATCACAAGATTGATCCTGAATTCCAAAGTTCTGAGAGTTTTGTATTGACACATTTTCAAAACACAATTCATTAGATTTGGATTGTTTAATATTTTCATTTAATGTTACTAGTTTATCATCAGTGTGTTCATTCGCATATAATTGTTTTTCCCATTCTGATACATTATTTTTATACACGTAAAGGTTTTTAAGGCGGTTTAAGTCGTTTTCAATTAGATCTGAAACTTGTTTTAATACGGTTGGTAAAACAGCATCTAAGCGTTTTTCATTTTGAACACATGTACATTGAACTTGTTTGATTTTTATTTTTAAATATTCTTCCAGCAAACTGTTAACTCTCATCCAAGTAACACTATTATTATTCCTTACTGAACACTCACATTTCACATTATTTGTACAATCAGAAATTATATGTTTTACTCTATCAAATATAGTTAAAAATATCTTCTCTTCTTCATTTGGCAAAATGCTGGTATTACAAGAAGATTTTTTAAATTGTTCTAATTTGTACTTCAAATGTTTTTGTAATAGACAAAAAGTATTAACTTCCAAATTTTTTGTCTCGTTATCGTTACAACATACACAACTATTCGTACCATATAATGTTTCTTCCAGATCAATTTTAAATCCAGAACTATTTTCTTTGTATTCATTAATGTTTCCATCTAAACTGGTTTGAATATCAACAAGTTCGCAGTGATCCATTTCGGACTGATATTTGGATCTCTTATCAGAAGTCGGAATTTCAATAGATTGTTTTTTTATATTTAAAACACTATCTGATCTGTTAGATGAAATAACTTTTGGCAAAAAGCCCGATAGTTTTTTGTCATTCTTAAAGATTCTTTTACTACCAATATTATCCCTTTTATGTCCCTTTTTCGGAATATTTGTTTCACAACCATTAATCCCTGTTAACGTAACACCCAAAAATTCAACAAAATAATTTGTGTCACAGGCGATAAAATTGTTTTCTGATATTTGGTTGCTTACGTCAATTAAAGATATTTTACTTTTACATTCGCCAACCTTTTGTTCTTTTGCGAGTTCAATCATATTTTCTTCGTTTAACTTTTCAATATCAGTCAACGGCTTAAGATTTATCTGCTTATCTATAAGGTACACAGATTTTTTATTTTGTTGTGATTTATTTGTAGCAACAAAGTTTTGAATTGATTTTTTACGAGAACAATCACTTGTATCCAAACATTTAAATAGTAAGTTAGTGTTACGGATGGCATCATGTTTCAATTCCACATCATTTGTTCCTATTACGTTGTAAATTTGCTCGTTACTTTTGTCCAAATTGATTGCTCCAATATATTCTGATGTAGTTACTAATGGTGTATGATCTGGTGCAGTGCCTGATATGATACATATGTTTTTTGTAGTATTTTCTAGCATTCCAGCTAGATTTACCGACTTTTTATTATCGTTAAATTCAGAATTATGATGAATTTCTTTCATGCTGTTTTTATTGCTTTTTGAGGAAATTATTTTCATAGTATTCAATAGCGGACATTCCAACACGTCACCTTTCCACTTCTTGAGGGTTTCTAAAAGCTTATCAATAGATGAATTTGATGGCATTTTATGAAAACATTTGCAATTTTTTGAACAAGGTACTATTGACGTCTTTTTTCTATTATTAATATTATGAGTATCCTTAGAATTCATTTTATCTACATGGTTTGAATATTTTATACTAGGTTCATGAGTAAGCACTTTGTGAGGTAGCTTTTGTTTGTAAGATGTTACATTATCCGAACATGATGCATTTTTAAACCCTTCTACTGGACTTTTTTTTCCCTCACATAGGCAAAGATTGACTGCATAGGATTTTCTGATATTCTTAAAAGGTCTAGCACTGAATTTATTATCTGCTATCAGTTCGTTAATATCATTTACCTTTTTGATATTTTTCCTCATAAGACCTCTGTTAGTTAAATTTTTCTTAACACCTTTATGAGCATTCATTTCTCTATTCTCTTCCGTATTTACTGATCTGTGAGTCGTTTTCTGTTTCTCTATATAATCTTCAATATTTGTATCGTAGGGATTTGTTTTTATATTATGTGGTCCCTAATACGATAAAACGTGCAAATTAATATCTTAAAGAAATTTCGTAAAAACAATGTTTGTGTATGTACTCACTCACCGATGCCTGTTGAAAGATTTTAGTGATTTTTTCCTCCATAATTTGTAAATCTTCCTTTTTGATAGTTTCCTATTGAAAAAATATCAGAACTTAAGTTTTTGTTTGTTTTTAATTTTTGTTTAACTTCAATTTATTAAAAAATCCTTTTTTATCCTACACATATAAATTGTCAGTTCTAAGTAATATTTAAATTAATTATAACGATTGCGCGATTTTCCTTCGATCTCTATTAAATAAGTCTAGAGTTGAAGAACCAGAAATAGACAATAGCGTTTAAGAAGAGAATATATGTACATGTACAGATTTGTAACGCAAACCTTTTTCAAATTTTCAACTTGCGTCCTCAGTAAGGTCACATCCTGGAGCGTGCGTTTTATGTACGTCGGATTAGTAACATCAAGTCTTTTGCTATTACCGCCAATCGTAGGTGTTTTTACTAGGCAGGGATATGCGGTCGCCTTATCTGTAAATGGTATACTCGTATGTTACCATTATATATATATATATATATTCATTGTCCGGAAAATCCGTTCGCAACACTCCCA
>DWEE01003713.1:0-10265 GCA_018245755.1 Parelbella macleannani
ACTCTTTAAAACGTAGGGCTGTACTGCACTCCTCTGACTACCCCTTCGGGGATTGCAGGCGTGATGTTACCTATTATTAGGACTCGTAAAATACAGTTCTGAAGATAACAATTTATAGAAAATATATATTTTTTAAGTACTTACTGCTTTCATCATCACAATTCTCATTATCCGAGCTGCCTTCAGAACTACTGCTGGATACATCATCCTCTTGTAATATAACTGGTGTATTAACTGTGCCAGTAAGATCCTCATTGAAGCCGGCAATTTTCTTGTAAGCCAAATCATCTGTCTCGCCCTTCTTTGCTTTATTAATATCTCGCTCATAGTTTATAACCTAAAAAGAGAATATTCAATTTTCTGTTGTCTTTCCTTTTCTTCCGTACCGCAAATGTCAAAACAATTTAGACAATTTTGTAATCGTTCTATACTGGTCAATGTGAAATATGTTGTCAACAATAGTTAAAATCGTCAAGTTCTCTAATAATCAAAATTACAGGAAAAGGCATGACACTGCATATCAATGTAGAACGATGATGTTAGTCAGTTAGCTATTTACATTTCAGGAGAGAATTTAAAAAACTCTCTATTTCACTGCTAAATATGGAGTATGAAGCCCAAAGTCAATCATAGAAGACTATCAATAAATATCCCTCAATCAAAACCCATTCATATTTGGAGCAACTAACTATATAAAATATACATATGTATCGTTTGTAGTTGGAAAGCACACCAGCACCTGCAAATAATGTTCCTCAGAGGACATCTATATCTCCTAAGACAGAGACACCTATACAATAGTCAAGTACATACGATTAGGGTACTAAGCACTTACCTCATTCAGTCTTTTAGGAATATAAATATTTTTGAATGCCTCTTCTTCAATTTGTTCTTGCGCTGACATTTCCTCAAAATTCCTTGAAGCTGCCTTCTCTGATAGTTTTTCTAAACAATCTTCAAGATTGGCTTCATTTATTGTGGCATCTGTTATGAAATCAAACAATTCCTTCACTGTTAGGGTGGCAACACCCTTTTTACGGAAGAAATCAGATATATTTGTGCAATCTTTTCTTAAAAATTCAAAAGCATGAGGATGGTCGTGTTCTACAGACTGTGATACATCAATAACTACAACATTTCCATTGTGATAAAGAAGATTAAATTCTGATAGATCTGCATGAACAAGTTTGCATACATTAAATATTTTCCACATCATTGTAATGCAGTCTCTATATAAAAATCGAGCAGTTGATTGTGATATTTCTACATCCTTCAATTTGGGTGATGGCCAACCATTCTCTCCCATAAAAGTCATCACTAATACATGGCTTCTAAGTATAATAGGTTCGGGAACATTGATTCCAGCATTAAACATTCTCACTAGGTTCCTCATTTCTTTTTCAGCCCAAGTCCTTACCATTTTACGAGGATTTGATCTGCAATAGCCATTCCTGAACCTGTACTCTCCTGATACATATTTATCTCTGTCTTTAAACACTAGAATTGATGTTTTAAAGATTTTAACGGCAAAATCTCTTCCGTCCTTTGATGTTGCATGATATACATTTGCTTCTTTACCTGTGGATATGCATCCATTTATTTCATTTATGATCCCACGGTTGAGAAGTTTGAAGAGGATCATTTTTGTCCGAGGATCCATTACCTGCTCAGCCGTAGCTCTGTCATGTTTGTCCTTGAATCTTATTCTCTCATTATCAACTTTACGATCATTTAAGTCCATGAATTTCTGGGCACTGTCTATCATGGATGGTTCATATTTGTCCACATTAATTTTGTTAATGTATTTTTTGAAAAGCTTTTCAGTTGGCTGATATGTAGTAATTTTGCTTGATGGAGTTTGGGCATTAATGTTCTCCTTTTTTCCAATGCCATGTGAAGGATCATCGGAGTCATAAAAATAATCATCTGAATCAATATCATTTTCACTGCTAAGATTTTTGATATCTGGTTCATCTGCAAACTGAAATAAAATAACATCATATACTTAAATTGATCATTATCGTACATCGATAATTATCAACAAAATTATGAACCAAAGCTAATTATGACATTCAAAATTTAATTCAAGTACTAATCTAGAATTATCCATAATATGTGTCTCACAATGTTTAACTAAACAAAATTGAACTCATTCCAAGGCATATTACAGTAATGATTAGAGATAGGTTAAGTTCCACTTATGTCAAGTAACCAATTCCAAGTTTGACTCTGTTTGGTTTTGTAATACTGAGTATTTGGCCAAGTTCTTCTGCACGAGTAAAACTTCTACAAAATAATTTAAAATATGTGGAAGAAAACTGCATAGTTTTAATTAAACCACATTCAACATAGACCAATATGTCTCTAAAAGTCTGTAACCCTGAGATCAAAATCATTTGAAATGGTTTGCAATATATAGATCAAAATGTTTATACATTTACTACTTAATAAAATTGTTTAATCTACACACCTGTAAACTGGGAATATGTTTAAATAAGAGAATAATGATTTCGCGGGCACAGTGATAGGTACTAAAATGTTACCTGGTTTAATTTAAATATAACCATAATAATTTTGTATAATAAATATGAACTTACTCTTACGGACTTCACCCTAACAGATAAGTCTTCTTCTAAATCACTGAACTGTCCCTCAGACCCAGACATTTTAGTTTTCAATTCCAAATAACGTTAATTTTATAATTGAATTGTTTTTGTGTAAATTATCAATAACCTTTTATTGCACACGTAAGACGCGTGCATTTGTTCGGTTATTTTGACGTTTTAACAACTTTCAGTGTCAAGTAAACGTCAAAAAATATAAAGAGTAGTGAAAATTTATTTATATTAAATTAAACCGTTACTTCAATTAAACTTTTAATCCTAAATAATTTTATGTTTTTTTAGTATTTTTTACACAAGACGTGAGTCATATGATGTGAAATAGTTACATATTGGCAATATTTGACACTCGGTTTAGAATTTTTATTCGATGGACCGTAAAGCATATATTTTTATATTACATCTTCTAATAAGTACTTTTAGTTTGGGGTTTTACAAAACACAAAGCATTACCTATTTTAAAATAGTTGTAAAAAAATTTATATTATAAAAAATATATTATGAAAAAAATAGCAGGAAATGCAGTCATGTTGCACCACAAAAGAAGAGTTTGTGTAACCCATTGGTTAATGAAATAAATATCGCAAATTAAAAGGGGCGCTTGATTGAGGAATCAACCAATTCAATGTCAATTGAACAAGTGACCACAGTTATTATATTTTCGTTGTATGTTTATGTTAAGCATACCCTTGAACTCATATGTATTATTATTAAATACAAGGCGCAATAAAAATAATTAATTGCTAAAGTGTAAATGACACGAAATAAGGTCGGTAATCGAATTAGAATTAAACACGTTACAACGCGGTTGTTTGTGGTAGTACTTAAAACTTATTACATAAATAAAGTTATTACTACTTGGGAAATAATTGAACGTCAAATACAAATTTGAGAATAACATGTTGGCATCCATGCTGATGAAATTTATTATGAAGTTACGTTTTGAACTTTTTTTTTAATAATACGTCTAACCCTGTTAATGATGGTCATAGATAATATAACCGTTATCAAATTAATGCATTTTAACATACGTTAATAAAACACACTGCCACGATTCATGGCAATGACATTCATAAGTGTTTAATAATGAAGAAAATTTGATTTTGTTCAGTAATTCAACATAGGAAGGTAGTTGATTTAACAATTATCCGTTCATAGTATAATTTATCGCATGATTCAATTTACTAACCATTCAACTAAATTATTAATTTTATATGAAAAATACGGGCACGTTTGTAAAGGAAATTACCGCTTTGTTAACAGGATTAAAATACTAAGAAAATGACTAAGCGAAGACTATGTATGGCCGTTAATTCGCAACGGAGCAATGTTTATTCCCCACGATAAAATGTCGACTAAGCTTTCCTGTTATGAGACTGTCGGATTTTTACAATAATCTCAGTAATAGGGTCCGGTTTCTCCCCGTAACTAGCCTTGAAAGATGAATACTCCAACATGACTAATTTCACAAATTTATTTTTATTTTTGTGTATTTAAGATGATATGCGTAAAGTCTGTAGAGCTAATATTTATTTGATCCGCTAATATATTACACAAATTGAAAAGCAACGAAAAATATTTGTAATACCGTATTGTAGGCAAAGATTAGGAACACAAGTTCTAGTTTCGTTTTTAATAAATATTCCTTTACCTAAACTTACATAAATAATATGGCATGTTAATACTTGCTGAATAATTGCAATTGAAAATGGAAGGTGAATCATATTATAAAATGCAGAATTAATTTATTGCTGGTAGAATAGATTTTGGTTATTATAGGAAAAGGTTTGCAAGGGCCTTCGATTTACCAATCAGTACGGCCTGCAACAGCGTCAATTAAAAATATTTAGTGCATATAGCAAGTTTTTTGCTATTTACATTTGTTTTATTGTTATGAGTGCTTATATATCTAATAATTTATCAGAACTTAAGACGCGATTGATTTTTAAATTCCGGTTGAACATACACGGTATATTAGGTAATAAATAATAGTGCGCGTATTAACAGGAAAAACGGGGGAAAAATGAAATTATTCATTCAATTTATTTTTGTTGGCTGTACCTACTACCCGTTACTATTTCTTTATTTACAGATTGAGTTGTTTAACTGTAACTAATTAGCAAGTTTTAGGCGATGGTCGTTCTCAGTTGACTAGCCATGTAACAAAGGTCACTTTGAACTATAAGGTACGGCTAATTATTATGCACAAAAAATTGTCAAGGCATAAAAGGAAATGTATTATATAAATTTATTCGGCGATTGAAAATGAATAGTAGTATAGCATTCAGCAAGGCTAAAACTAAGTTCCTAATATGTTGACGTTATTTTATATATAGCGTTCCGCTCGCGTGCCTCGCTTCCTTCCTCCAGTGTTTGTGGATGAAAAAAACCTTGTTCTTGGTAATCTACGCCGAATACCGAATCATACTTAGGGAAACAGTGTCCGACTGAAATATACAAAAGTTCTTAAAACATATAAAAAACTGTCACCTTTAAAATTTGCGATTAATGTAAACTGATTTGACATTTTGGCAGTTATTACTTTTTGGTGACTATCCTGTGGTGGGTAGAATGATAAACGATTGATTAATAATTTTTGTTAATGTTAAATTTATAAAAATTGTACTTAAATAAATCTTACTATTATGTTGTAGGGAAATTGTTCACATATCCATAAAATTAGATATTCGCTAAAGATGGTTGAAGTAAAAGTATTATACGTATAAAACTTCAATGTACATCCTGACTTTCATGTTATGCCGCCATTTTGACAGATCCGAGTTTGTTTTGCATAATTTAATAAAATAAGTATACATAAGATAGAAATGTTTGAAATTACGAAATGTTTCAAATTAAATATGAAGATTTAGTATTCAAAAATAAAATAAAGCCTACTTGAAGATATCCATATTGATTTTAATATGGAATAAGTAATGCCCTCCTACAACTTTTCATTTTCTTTCGTTTTTCTTTTCATGATCATCAAATAAAAAACAAAACATTAAAGTATATATGTACGTATATGTCGAAATTATAAAAGCAGACTATGAGTTCCGTGATTAAAACGATTTCCGTGCTACAATAGATCTAATTTACTCTCAAATAATGGCTCATAAAAGTCACTTCACTTGAGATCCAAGTAAAGAATACCAATAGGTACATTGCGAAGAAGGAATTCGCTTTTATCAGGTTTTTCTAGATGTCTATGACATGGGGTTCTTCAAGAACAGCGTAAAGAGAGCTCTTCTTCAAAGCCAACAACGCGTTGACCACTCCTCTGGTGTTGCAAATTTCCATAGACAACGGTAACCACTTAACATCTGGTGGCCTGTCTGCCTGTATGTTGGGCTAAATACATAAAAAAAGATTGATCTGGAGCATATCAATATCTGGAATAAGTATCACCTCAATTGTAATTGCAAGTTATATTTTTGTGTTCCAATATATCTATCCACGTATCATCTTATAGTCATCTTCTACTAATATCTGTAGCCACGTGTCTCTTCTTTGCTGTCAAAATGGTCTACGGTAGTGGCACGGTAGTGGCAGGTCTACGGTAAAGCTCAATGCCTGATAACTAACGATAATAATGGGGATTGCTAATTTCCGTTACGTACTCGTGGAAATAGGTCAGTAACAGTAATTGAAGTCCGTGTCTTGAGCTGGCTCAGTCAGTTAGATCACGACAAATAGGTACCTACAGGAAAATGTCTTACAAAGTTTTTGAAACTAAATTACTATTTTGGTAGATAAATAGATATAATCTTTGTTATAAAGATATGGTATGACTCCTACACATTTTCAATTTAGAAGTTATATTGGCCATTCGATACACATATACTTGTGATATGAAAAACACTTTCTTCGAAATTTATCCGCACGTAGCTTTAATAAAATTAAAGATGACTTTTTTCCATGTTGTTTTTGTAAAATTTCTTTTAGATTTAACGTTAAAATCACATCAAAACGACGTGGTTGTATTTCAAACTAAGAACGAATATATTTAGAAAGTCTCCTTTTGATTTAGCTCCCAAGGCATATAATTGTAATTATATAAATATAGATTATTGTAGGGAATATTAAACTATGAACTAATGTTGATTCCATTATAAATGTTACTAGGGAAGTATTTATATCCCTACCTAATAATGAGACATCGTCATTATGTTATCATCATTATATTATGTACAGTAAGTTCTTTTGAGTTGATTCAATAATTTAGTTTATACTAAAATGGAGGAACTAAACATTAGATCTTATATGGTATTGTGAAACGCGTCCATCACATAATACTCGTATGTATTCGGATTTAGCGAACGGTGCGTCCTTAGAAGATTCTAATACTGCATTAATTTGTTTTGAATTATGTAGTTGTTTTCTTATAGATAACGTGAACAGTTTATGATGGATACCTATTTCAGCCATTTCTTCTTTTTAAGACGAAACCCAAAGCTAGGTAAATCGAATCTCGTAAATGGGTACCATAAATTGGAAAATTTTGGAAATCTTGACAAAAATATTCAAGCAGTGACCAACTATACATGAATGGGTGGCAGCGGTTGGATTCGAAAAGCTGAAGGTCGAGCTCAGTGGCGTGCTATTGGAGAGGCCTATGTTCAGCAGTGGACGGGTGTAGGCTGATGATGATGACGATGAGCAACTATTGACCAAAATACTTAAATACCTAGTTAAGTGTTGCATGTAGTTAAATGTGTACATCCACAAAATATACCATCTAATTGCTTGTTTACAGTAATAAAGGTCAGCCAGAAGAATATTGATATAATGATTCACATAATTCTGACATCTAATGTGTAGTTATAACGTTTATTACACAACTTTAAGTTATTATGTAAGCATAATATATAATTCCACATTGACCGACGCGACGGCGAGTAAATTCTATCAGAAATAGTCGATATATTTTCAATAATTTTTTAGCTAAATATAAAATTTTACGATTATCTAATATTTAAATAATAACATCACGTTTGTAATCCCCGAAGAGTTAGGTAGAGGAGCGTATGAGTGTAACTATCAATATAATAAATAATAATAAACTAATATATTTTAATTTATAAAAGTGTACATGATAAAATATCTTATATCGGATAGAATATCTTATATCGGTTTAATCTATTGCTACTCACATTATTGTATTAAAAGCCTCCACTTTAACCAATCCGAGAACATTATGCTACCTGATATTATCTCAATTCAAAATTGTAATTCTGTCAGCTTCATTATTTATGTAATTACCAAGCTATAAAAGACTTACATTGTCCAATGACCGTATTAAGGTAACATTTTTTACACTAAATACATCTACCCAATCACGCGACCCCAACGAATAGTGGCACTGTTCAGGTTTGTTCGAGAAAAATCTTTGACAAGTGGTATTTAATAGTGGACGTATGTTATAAGGACATTTCTTAATTTAAATAGTGGGTAAGTTTTGGAATTACGAACGGCAGGTGCGTGAAGTCAGCGGTTATATATTACATAATGTTGTATATTAAAGCTTAATATCACGCCTGCAATCCCCGAAGAGGTAGGTAGAGGAGTGTAGTACACTACCACGTTTCACCAGTTTAGTTTAATTCCCTTGGAATACCTCCTGTATTATAACTTATATTTTATTTATGTAATCTCTAATATTCTTTTCATTCTTTATTAGGCCAAATATGTTCTGAATTAATATTATTATTACAATTTTAAGTATATTCAAGGAAAAAATCTTTTTCTGTTACTCTTATTTGGTATGTATCTACATATAAGTTGCAGTGGTATCGTCGAATCTTTTTAATAAAAATAATTTTTGAATTATTTTATCGCTTTAATTTTGCTACTTTTGTAATATACAACTAACGAAAGGTTAATCAGAGGGTTGTAGTACACTCCCATGTTTCAACAGTTACGTTTACGTCCCACAATGGAATAGGTGGTGAGCTTATTATCGTACACCGGACACGGATCCAGACTCCGAGCCACTGCTAGACAGTCTAAGGTAAAAAAATTTAATACAACCCAACCAGGGAATCGAACCTCTTGATCATCAGTCGCATTTTCAAGCAGTCGATCAACGAGTCATCATTAATTACAAGCAAATATGTAAAGGATAAATGCATGCTGGTAATTGAGGAAGAACCGAAGTAACTAATGACGTGAAAAACAATCATCCAATTGAAAATTAAATTCTATGAACGCCTGTCATTAATGATTGTTCTATGGATTTAATAATTGATTTTCTTCAAATTGCTTTATGCGTCTAATAAATAATCAGACATCTTGTTAAATGTACTGGATATTCTATTAGGAATTAAAATAATTGAATTTTCTTCATTACCAAGTAAATGACGTAAAAAGTTGGTGTATACCATTCATTAATTGCCCTCATTTTAAATTACGTTTTACAAGACAATGATTAAGTCATTTTTAGTTCAAGTGCTCATTTCATTAGGTATTTTCGAGATCGTTCCATTCAGTATATTCAGTTTTATTTCCACTACGCTACAAACTTGACGGAGATATAAAAAATATTGAAACTTTAAAAATGAGTTAATGATTACTTGTTTCGTATTATAAAGATCGCATTATGGTTAGTATACCATGTGTAATTATTATTGTTTTTATCTGAACAATTAAAGTAATAACCTTATAAAGTGAATTGGCTGCGAGGTATTTAAGAAGGCTGCGCAGTGAGCGTCGGGCTAAATTCGCTCTGCTAATGGCCACGGCCGCCCGTGTACCAATAAAACAATAATAGAATTCATCTGTAGACACAATAATATCTAATGGTAAATATTGCAGTGACATAAAAAAATATATATAAAATGCCAGCCGATTCGACCATGATTGTGACAGAAGGCGACGACAGCGAAATGCAAAATCACTTTCAAAGTCTCCCAGAGAGATCTAAACATGAAGACTTCTTACGGCGGGCTGTGGATCTTTTAGTGGAGAGAGTTGTTTTCAATAGATCTTCGAGGAGTTCGAAGGTGGTCGAGTGGGCAGCTCCCGAGGAGATTAAGAAGGCGATTGATCTAAAACCGCGGAACGGGCCCTCGACTCATGAAGAATTGTTGGCGATCATGGCAGATGTAAGTAGTTTTAAATGTTTTTAAATTCGAACAGTAATGTTGGAATCGAAATTCCATTCGATTGAATTAATATGTGTTCAAATTGTTAATAAAACCTAGAGTTGCATTTATTAAGTATATATAAATAATAATTATGTATCAATTTACTGAGACTGTATCTGTCATTTTTTGTGAGGTTCGATTCCTGGCAGACATATGTATCTAACTTAACAAAGTAATATGCATTTTTATAATTAAATTTCACTCACTACAACCGTGAAGGACATACTGTGGGAGTGGTGAGATGCACACCTTAGAAATATCCATAACGTTCTCGAAGACGGGTAATATCTACCAACCCGCAGTAGATCAGTTCAGTAGCCTATCTTTATCCTTATATTACGAGGAGACCCGTCTCTAACATGAGAATGATAGTGGTCAATGAGAGGTACAATGAGAGGTACAATGAGAGGTACAATGAGAGGTACAATGTGTAGTAATTAATAATTTAGTTATTTATTTTCATCCTATATTGTTGGAAACAAAGTGCTGACTTAATGTCAAG